>JADBJO010002613.1:242500-245000 GCA_016801955.1 Conus betulinus | reverse complement strand
GACACGGTGGGTGAATCGGATTTTTTTTTTTTTTTTTTCTTCTCGTTACGAACGCTTTCCCCACCAAGAATCTGGAGACCATGAGTACTCCCGTGTGTGTGTGTGTGTGTGTGTGTGTGTGTGTGTGTGTGTGTGTGTGTGAGTGTGCGAGCGTGTGCGTGCGTGCGTGCGTGCGTGTGTGTGTATGCAAGTGTTCAATTGTACTCCCCACCGACAGGAAGACTCACGACGACAACCTGACATTGTTTCCCTTTGAAAGAAAACAATGGAACTGACGTGACAAGCGGAACCCGGAGTACACGCCGCGCCATCACGTGACACTCAGGGTGACGACAGACAAGGTAGCAGAGGTGAGGGGGAAGGGGGCGAGATGAAGGGAAGGGAACGGATGGGGTGGGTGAGTGGCTTGGTGGGGGGGGGGGGTGTGCAGAAATGTTGCTCAGCGCGGTAACGAGTTGTATGCACGGGCATGAGGACCATTGTCAAACTCAGACCTCCGCCTCGTGTGGAAATTAGAAAACCTCTGGCCTCGTTACTGAAAGAACAATGTGGAACATTGCTGTAGAGCAATGTGGAACATTGTTGAAAGAACAATGTGGGGCTCTGCTGAAAGAACAATGTAGAACATTGTGCTGTAGAACAACGTGGAACATTGCTGAAAGAACAGTGTGGAACATGTTGAAAGAATAATGTAGAAACTGGAAAGCGCTGGCCTCATTGCTGAAAGAACAATGTGGAACATTGCTGAAAGAACAATGTGGAACATTGCTGAAAGAACAATGTGGAACATTCCTGAAAGAACAATGTAGGACATTGCTGAAAGGACAACATGGAGCATTCCTGAAAGAACAATGTGGAAAATGGAAACCACTGGCCTCAATGCTGAAGAACAATGTGGAATACTGCCGAAGAACAACGTGGAACATTGCTGACAGAACAATGTGGAACATTGCTGAAAGAACAATGTGGAACATTGTTGAAGAACAATGTGGAACACTGCTGAAAAAAACGACGTGAAATATTGCTGAAAGAACAATGTGGAATATTGCTATAAAAAAAAGAACAATGTGGAAAATGGAAACCACTGGCCTCAATGCTGAAGAACAATGTGGGACACTGCTGAGAGAACAATGTGGAAAACTGGAAACCACTGGCCTCATTGCTGAAAGAACCAGATGGAACACTGCTGAAGAACGATGCGGAACATTGCTGAAGAACAATGTAGAACATTGCTGAAATAACCATGTGGATTATAGCTGAAGAGCAATGTGGAACATTGTTGAAGAACAATGTGGAACATTGCTGAAGAACAATCCAGATCATTGCTGAAGAACAATGTGGGACATTGCTAAAAGAAAAACGTGGAACATTGCTGAAAGAAAACGTGGAACATTGCTAAAAGAAAAACGTGGAACATTGCTGAAAGAAAAACGTGGAACATTGCTGAAAGAAAAACGTGGAACATTGCTAAAAAGAAAAACGTGGAACATTGCTGAAAGAAAAACGTGGAACATTGCTGAAGAAAACGTGGAACATTGCTAAAAAAAAACGTGGAACATTGCTGAGGAAAACGTGGAACATTGCTGAAGAACAACGTGAAACATTGCTGAAAGAACAATGTGGAACATTGCTGAAAGAACAATGTGGAACATTGCTGAAGAACAATGTGGAACACTGCTGAAAGAGCAACGTGAAACATTGCTGAAGAACAATGTGGAACATTGTCTAAAGATGTGGAACATTACTGAAGAACAATGTGGAACATTGTTGAAACAACAATGTGGAAACATTGCTGAAGAACAATGTAGAATACTGCTGAAGAACAATGTGAAACATCACTGAGAAAACATGTGAACATTGTTGAAAGAACAATGCAGAAACTGGAAACCCACTGGCCTCATTGCTGAAAGAACAATGTGGAACATTGCTGAAAGAACAATGTGGAACATTGCTGAAGAACAATGTGGAACACTGCTGAAAGAGCAACGTGAAACATTGCGGAAGAACAATGTGGAACATTGTCTAAAGATGTGGAACATTGCTGAAGAACAATGTGGAACATTGTTGAAACAAACAATGTGGAACATTGCTGAAGAACAATGTGGTATACTACTGAAGAACAATGTGAAACATCACTGAAGAACAATGTAGAACACTGTTGAAAGAACAATGTAGAAACTGGAAACCACTGGCCTCATTGCTGAAAGAACAATGTGGAACATTGCTGAAAGAACAATGTGGAACATTGCTGAAGAACAATGTGGAACACTGCTGAAAGAGCAATGTGAAACATTGCTGAAGAACAATGTGGAACATTGTCTAAAGATGTGGAACATTGCTGAAGAACAATGTGGAACATTGTTGAAACAACCATGTGGAACATTGCTGAAGAACAATGCGGAATACTGCTGAAGAACAATGTGAAACATCCCTGAAGAACAATGTAGAACATTGTTGAAAGAACAATGTAGAAACTGGAAACCACTGGCCTCATTGCTGA
>JADBJO010002613.1:230000-235000 GCA_016801955.1 Conus betulinus | reverse complement strand
ACAAGGAAAAAAGAAAAGCTAGAGTAGAAAAGAAAGAAAGAAGGAAGAACAAATAACAGAAACTCGTCAGGCCCTGGTCTGCTTACGTGATAGTTATTTTAACCTTGTGTTTGACTTGCTGGCTCTATAATTAAGTGTCCTTTACGCGTCGTTTAAAAAGCGATTAGCCAGCTGCACGCCTTACAGACGTTCATTAAGTCAGCTATCTAAAAACAGGGGGGGGGGGGGGGGAAAGTAAGGGAAACAACTCTCGCGTAGCGTGCTATCAGTTTCAGGTAAACGGCAGTTTCTGAAGGTAATGGCGTGTTTTGTGTTGGGAATTCTATTGTATTGTATTGTATTGTACTAATGTGTTATGATGCTTTTTTTTTTGTTGTTTTTGTTTTTTTTGTTTTTTTGTTTGTTGTTGTTGTTTTTTTTTTGGGGGGGGTCTTTTTTTTTTTTTTTTTTTTTTTTTTTTTTTTTTTTTGCGGTTGTTGTTTTTCTGTAATTTTGTTGCTGCGCTGCGTTTTACATGATAATGTGTTGTTATGTTGTGATAATGTTTTGCTGTGTCGTGTGAAATGTCATGCTATGTTACGTCACGCATGGCTATGATACATTCCATGTAATGTGTTTTGTCTATGTTTCTTTCCGTGTGTAATGTGTTGTTCTATGTTTATGTTCTGTCGTAATGTGTTGTTCTATGTTACTTTCTGTTGTAATGTGTCGTTCTATGTTACTTTCCGATTTGATGTGTCGTTCTATGTTATATTCCGTTGTAATGAGTTGTTCTGTGTTATTTTCCGTTATAATGTGTCGTTCTATATTACCTTCTGTTGTAATGTGTTGTTCTATGTTGTATTCCGTTGTAATGTGTTGTTCTATGTTTACTTTCTGTTGTAAAGTGTCGTTCTATGTTACTTCTGTTGTACTGTATCGTTTTATTTTACATCCTGTTGTAATGTCTTGTACTATGATAAATGTTGTCGCAATGTGTCGTTCTGTGTTACATTCTATTGTAATGTGTTGTTCTATATCATTTTCCGTTGTAATGTGTTGTTCTATGTTACATTCTGTTGAACTGTGTGTTTTACGTTACATTCTGTTGTAATATGTCGTGCTATGTTAAAACTCCGCTGTAATCTATGATCTGCTATATTCTTTTGTAATGTGTTTTGCTGTGCTACATTGTGTTATGATGTGCTGTGTTATGCTACATTTCGATGTAATGTGTTATGCTGTATTACATTTCATTGTAACGTGTTGTCTTATCTTAAATTCTGTGATAATGTGAATGCCACACTTGCATTGCGTTGCAATGTGTTGTGCTATGTTATATTCCGTTGTAATGTGTTGTGCTATGTTATATTCCGTTGTAATGTGTTGTGCTATGTTATATTCCGTTTGAATGTGTTGTGCTATGTTATATTATGTTGTAATGCGTTGTGCTATGTTATCTTCCGTTGTAATGTGTTGTTTTATGTTACATTCCGTTACAATATGGTTTCTATGTTACATTCCTTTGTAATGTGAAAAACCTGATATGGTCCTTTGCGGTCGGCTGGGCTATAAACAACATTACCTTACCATACCTTGTAATGTGATGTGATATTTTGCATTGCGTCGTAATGTGCTGTGTTATTTCACATTGCCTTGTAATGCGCTACTTTACAGACAGTTTATGTGGTGTGCTATGCTGCATTCAATTACGATGTGGTATGCTATTTTGCACTGTAATGTGGTGTGCCTCGTTACATTGCGTGCTGACGTGGTGTGTTATGTTACTTTCCGTTTTAATGTGGTGTGCTATGTTATATTGTGATGTAGTGTGCAATGCTGCATTGCATTGTAATGTGTTATGTTACTTTCCACTGTAATGTGGTGTATGTTATATTGTGTTGTGATGTGGTGTCAATGCTGCATTGCATTGTAATGTGTTATGTTACTTTCCATTGTAATGTGGCGTGCTATGTTATTTTGTGTTGTGATGCTGTGTGCAATGTTGCATTGCATTGTAATGTGTTATGTTACTTTCCATTGTAATGTGGTGTGCTATGTTATATTGTGTTGTGATGTGGTGGTGTGCAATTCTGCATTGCATTTTAATGTGTTATGTTGCTTTCCATTGTAATGTGGTGTGCTATGTTACATGCCGCTGTAATGTGGTTTGTGCCATACTGCATTGCATCATGATGTGGCGTGCTATGCTAGCTTACGTTGTAGTGCGTTGTAGTATGTTTACATTGCTTTGTATATGGTGCGCTATGTTACACATTCAGTTGTAATGTGTTGCGCTATGTAGCACTGCGCTGTAATGTATTGTGCCTCGTTACGTTGTTTTATAATGTGGTACGTAGCCTTCCACTGGGATGTCCTATGCAAAGATGTGTTGAGCCTGTGTCTTACTGTGTAACATTACCTCGTGTCGTGTGTAGTGTGTGTCGTGTTGTGTCGCACCGTTTTATGTCGTGATGTGGTAGCCAAAATGAAAATGCACATGAGGAACACTATCTTGACGGGCCGGGAGAAAGACTAACCAAACCAAATCACAAAACGAAGTTTCTCTAGGTATTAGTATGTAGGTGTATGATATCATCATGTCAGTAATGTAATGTAAAATTCCCGGGTGAAACAGTTAACGGGGAACCATTTTGCCATTACACCGGGTTTGTGGTGACCCACATGTGTGACATCTGTTCCCAAAGCCAACTTGGTGTGGAACACAGTGCTATGTTTGTCAATAAGTAAGCATACTGTATATACAATAATGATTGCAATACTGCAGTTACTCTCTTTTTTTAACTATTGGTTTATCAGTTTTATTCTGCTTGTTAGCTGGCTTTATAATTGATTTCTGGTTGTTGCTGTTGCTGTTACGTTTTTTTTGTTCCAGTTTCTGTGTTTAAACAACAAGAAAAGCAAACGAAAATGTTAAAGAACAACACAACAAAACAGAACAAACAAACAAACAACCACAGGCAAAAACTTTGTGTGGAGCCGCTGCGGGTTAAGCGAACAGAGCGCTGCGCTAAAGTTTGGCGAAAGCGCTCTGCTTGTCTGGACAACGTTTTTTGCTTGCTCAACTTTGTTAAAAGAAAGATAACTCGCGTGCTGTTCACAATCGAGTATTCTTTTCCTTATTGGCAGTGATGATGATAATAATCGAAGGAGTTCATAAAGCGACCAGTTCCGACAGTTGTCATATTGTGGCTGAACAATCTACCACACAAATGACATCCGAAATAGGCTACAGGTTCGAGTCCACGGTTACAGATTAGCCCCCAGAACTCCATATATTCTCTATTACACTCAGAGCTGCTTCTAGCTTTTTCCCAGTAGATCAACCAGTACCAAAACATATTCATCGCACAGTCCAGCCCTTGACCCATACCATACCTGACTCTGAGGCAGCTCTCATGTCCGTTACGTCTTCTATGCAAACACGATCCACATAAACCCTTCATGTTCCTATCGTCTGCTAGACTTTTCACTCCCAAATCCTGGATGCCCTACCAATGGCCTAGAAACGCAAGGAGTCCACAAGTCACGCATCATTCTGCCATTTTTTTGCTGACATATGGCATTGTACTAATTTACTGATTCCAATTTCCAGAAAAAAATCGTCTTTTTCACTTTCATTTTTTTTTTTCTATCAGAGCCAGGGCGGTTTCATCTGTACAAAATTTCTTGTTACTACTTGACCTTTGCTGTAACGCCGAACTCTGACCTGTATACAAGCAAATGTATGAACCGGAAGCTGACTCTAGTCGCCGCCATCTTGTATCCCTTTGTGAACAGCCAGTAAGGCGGCTACAGAACGCTTCGAGCGCTCGCGCTAAGCATGCCGTCCCCCAGACAGAACGCTAATAATGCTACAGAACTTTCTACCTAGGCATCGCACGACAGAACTGATATAAAAAAAATCTATTTGGCACAGAGACAAACTTTAGCGGTCAGGTTTTGAGATGCTTTTTGTTTTGAGAGACTGGTCATAGCGTTATGTGTGATCGCTACAAGAAGTCTAACGGATAACGAAATGGTAATTAGACGCCAGTTTTAGAATTAGCTTCCATGGGAACTGAAGGTGAAGGCTGAGACTCTGGAAGAATCCAACAGAGCCGAAGAAAGGTTTCAGTATTTTGTTAACCGGATACAGGATACAGGATTAAGAAATGAGCGTTTGAATACTCGGTTTTGAGAAAAAAAAAAGAAAAAAAGTGATTTGATGTAAGAATGAACTGTAAGAGAGAGAGAGAGAGAGAGAGACAGACAGACAGACAGACAGACAGAGAGAGAGAGAGACACAAGAGAGAGAGAGAGAGAGAGAGAGAGAGAGAGAGAGAGAGAGAGAGAGAGAGAGAGAGAGAGAGAGAGAGAGAGAGAGAGCATTTGAGCAGAGTAATGATGAGAAGGAGAGATGTTTACTTGTGCATTAAAAAAAAAAGAAGAAGAAAGAAATTAACAGAATGGTTTCCTCCTTCATTAATCACTGCGAGAAAACATTTTTACTCAGACAGTTCTTTGAAGATACTAGAATGGATCGAAACAGCTCTGCTGCGGAGATCCAGGATGCGTCACCCTTATTCGATCCCTCCTTCATTCCTTCTGCTTGCAGGAAGAACATGAAGACAACAAAAATCGTTAAGACGAACGATAGAGGGTACCAGCGAAACATGACAGATTCTCTCTTCTTGAACGGTAAAGTCGATAGCGATGGCAATCCCGTGCCCCAGTGGACATGAGTGGTATCATCGCCTGGTTTGTTTTGTTTGCTTGCTCTTTATTCTTCTGTCATCAATGATGAACTCTGGATTTGCATTACGCGTTGCAATCTTTGAGACGGAACTTGAACATAATTCACATTGATCTCTGGAAGAGAGAAATACCTACCATTGTAAAAAAACCGAGTGAAAGACAAACACTGTGAACAAGGCGCGAGGTAACGTTTGTGGCTTCTTCTTCTGCTGCTGGCAGCCATATTGGAAGTACTGTTTGTGCATTTACATGTCTGTTATTGA
>JADBJO010002613.1:212500-215000 GCA_016801955.1 Conus betulinus | reverse complement strand
ATATCTGTCCTCTAAAATCCGTCCGGAATTTGTCTTCTTTCTCCTTTTTCCAAAAGCCAACAATCTTTTCTGAGAATGGTCCAGACATCAGTTTTTAATGTGCATTCTCACGTGGTTAGATGGGAAAAAAAAAAAAAAAAGAAAGAAAGAAAAAGAAGAAAAAAAAGAAAAGAAAAAAGAAAAGGGGAAAAAAAAGTTATTCGTCACCTTTTTTTTTTCGTCAGAAACTCTGAAATATTGACAGCCTTAAATTTTAGGCTATAAATCCTTATTCTTTAAAGATTTGATTGCTGGATCTATTTCTGTTGTAAACAATTATGTTTATCAATGGAGTTACCATGCCTTTGGATCGTATATTTTGTGAAAGAGTGACGTGTTCTTCGTCATGGCTGGTTGAGTACAAATGCCGTTTTGCGGCAATCTTCAATCGCATATAGCCGTCTTCCTGTGACACAATAGTGCTCCACCCCTACCCCCCCCCACCCCCCCCCCCCCCCCCCCCCCCCCCCCCCCACTGGCATTGTGTCGAGAGGTATTGAGTGCTGTGACAGTTTGCGCGACTGGTCTTTGGCTGAGGAAGACACAGCCTGTTCCTGGACCAATCCCGCTGCTTGATGGTAGCTTGAAGCGCCACACTCACGAGATTTTTTATTTATTTATTTTTTCACTGAAAAATCGTCCACAATATTTACCTGACTGATTTTTTTTGTTGTTGTTGAAAACCAAACAGACGAGATTTTTTTTTTTTCGCTGAAAAAAATCGTGTACAATATTTTTTTTCTGACTAATGTTTTGTTGAAAACCAAACAAACAGATGCGATTTTTTTTATCACTGAAAAATCGTACACAATGCTTACGTGACAGATTTTTTTTTTTTAACCAGACAGACGAGATTTGGGCTTTTACATTAAAAAAAAAAATTGTCTACAATGTCTGACTGATACTTTCCTGAAAACCAAACAGATGAGATTTGGGCTTTTTCGTTGAAAAAAAAAACTGTCCACATTATTTATTTGCCTCATAGTTTGTTACAAACCAAACAGACGAGGTGACCGTTTGTCTTAGGAGCGATGTACTCTGTGGCGTGTGTCTTCTATATCGCACACATCAAACGAGGTTTGGCTTTTCAATGAAAAATGTCCACAAGATTTATCTGACACATTTTGCTATAAACCAAACGAACGGTATTTGGTTTTTCTTCACTGAAAAATCGTCTACATCGGTTACCTGACTGATATTTTGTTAAAAAAAACTGAACAGACGAGACTTTGGCTTTTTAAAACTGAAAAATTGTCCAGAACGTTTGATGTGCATGATATAGAAAACAATGTGGAATATTGTTTGATGTGTGTAATATAGAAGACAATGTTGAATATTGTTTGATGTGTGTGATACAGAAGATAGCGCTGACCATTGTTTGGTGTGTGCGATATAGAAGACACACGCCACAGAGTACATCGCTCCTCAGACCAACGGTCACCTCGGATTGTAGCTATCCAACACGTTTGCTAACCATGTCATAGTTTGTTAGTGTTCAGCCACATCTCTTGTGTGTGTCCTGACTTTGACATTACGACCACAGCCTACTCCACCTCCTCATCATTCACAGCCGCAGATGAATAGTGTCAGAGCCCCAAAGGCGGCAGTCCACAGGGATTTAAAAAAATCATGTCACCGTGAGGCCACCCACTTACGCAGACACTGCCTTGCTTCTGTGTCACTTCGGTGGTGTTCAGTGGTGCCAGGAGTTTGTCCAACACGGCGAAACCCAAATGCACTAAAACATATGTCTCTGACATAGTGCTTCCTTAGTCACAGAGATAGCGTGCGGGGTAAACGTTCCTCTCCTAATGGAGAGGGCCACCTCGCTTTCTTTCTCGGGAATAAGGTTTTGAAGATTTTTGATTGAGATCTTGTTATCAACCGGTTCTTGATATTTCTCGGATCAGACATCGATGATAATACTTTGTCAGTGTTGAGAAAGCTGCTTTTGTCCTAGAGTTGCTAGGTTTAAACAGATAAAACTGAACATTGACGTTTTTTCTATCTTTTTTCCTTTTTACATACTTGTGTTTGTTGTGTGTGTGGTGTGTGTGTGTGTGTGTGTGTGTGTGTGTGTGTGTGTGTGTGTGTGTGTGTTTTAGTTTTACGTCTTTTCACATGGTGTGTTTTTAGACGATTGTGATATTTGTAAATGATATACATCAAGATGACATTGACATTATTATTCAAATGAAAACATAATTACAAATAAAGCTTAAATCAGTGAACATGAACAACATAAACAATGTTTGCTTCAAAAATACTGAAATTTTCATACTAATGTACCAATAGGACTGCGAAGTTTGGTACATTAGCCAAAAATGAACGATTTGAAGTTAGTCATCATCAATTGTAGGAAAATCATCAATTGTAGGATTATTGGTAGCTGAAAATTGGGTAGGCACTGCCGCATAATGGGACAATTAAATAGTACATGAAATGTCAAAAGTCTTTCCCC
>JADBJO010002613.1:207500-210000 GCA_016801955.1 Conus betulinus | reverse complement strand
TTCTCTGTGTTGTTGTCCGTTTATTCCATCCCATTCTCTTTTCTTTGTTTATTCCATCCCATTCTGTTTTCTTTGTTTATTCCATCCCATTCTCTTTTTGTGTTTATACCATCCCATTCTCCAAGTTTTTCTTTGTTTATTCCATAACATTTTCTGTGTTTTTCTTTGTTTCTTTCATCCTGTTCTTTGTGCCTTTCTTTGTTTATTCCATCCTAATCTCTTTGCTTTTTCTTTGTTTGTTCCATCCTATTCTCTGTGTTTTCTTTGTTATTTCATCGTATTCTCTGTTTTCTTTGTTTATTTCATAATATTCTCTTTTCTTTGTTTTTTTTTTTTTTTTTTTTCCCCATTCTATTGTCTTTGTTTTTCTTTGTTTATTCCATGCTATTCTATGTCTTTTCTGTGCTTATTTCATCCTATTCTCTTTGTTTTTCATTGTTTATTCCATCCTCTTCTTTTCGTTTTTCTTTGTTTATTCCATCCTATTTCTGTTGTGTTTCGTTGTTTATTTATTCATATTCTCTGTGTTTTTCTTTATTTTTGCATAATATTCTCTGCGTTTTTCATCGTTTATTCCATCCTATTCTTTTCGCTTTTTTTTTTTTTTTTTTTTGGTTTTGTTTTGATTATTCCATCATATTCTCCATGTTTTCTTTGTTATTGCATGACATTCTCTGTGTTTTTCTTTGTTCATTCCGTCTTATTCTCTTTTGCTTTATCTTTGTTCAGTCTTTCATCCACGGATCCTAAGCTGGCCATTGACAATGGAAGAAAGACTGCTTTGCCAGAGACTAACAATTCTCACAGTCACTATCTTCAGTGAATCTCGACGACTTGCTAACTCTCAGGAGTGAAACAGGAGGCAGCTGATGGACATGGAATTTTGAAATGGGAACTATTGTCCCCAGCCCTAGAACAGACAACCCAGATCATGTCATTCCCTTACTTCTGTCTCTCCACTGGCTGCCAGTCGATAAACGAATAAACTACAAACTGTCCTTACTCTGCTTTGAATCTTTGAAATGGCTCAGCTCCTTCCTACCTTTCTGATCTCCTTCATCTCTATGTTCCTTCTAGGCAGTTGCGTTCTTCTACCGACAACGCTCTGAGCAAAATCCCTCGATTTCGAACCAAAAACCTTATGGCGATCGTTCTTTTTCTGTTCAGGGTCCGGTTTCTTGGAACAAACTCCCAATATCTTTGCGTCGTTCAAACTCTGTGTCTTCCTTCAAGGCATCTCTTAATACAACCCTCTTCACCTGTCGTTGGCAGTTCTTTCTTCTATTTCCCTTGCCCATCAAATTGACTCCGAGACGTATGTGCGCGCGCGCGCGCGCGCGTTTGTGTGTGTGTATGCGTGAGTGTGCGAGCGCGCGTGTGTGTGTGTGTCCATTGTTGTGAGACAGTGTGTATGGGATCGCGTGTTGAGTGTGTGTGTGTGTGTGTGCGTGGGTGTCAATATGCACCCTTGTTTGTAGGTGTATGGTACTTATTGCAATTTCATCTTCTTATTGGTTTCGTTATTTTTATTTTAACCTTTTCTGTATTTGTAAGCGTCTAGGACCAATGACGTCTAATTAAGCACCATAAAACAATAGTCATTGTTGTTGTTATTATTGTTGTTGTTTTTGTGTTTATTATTATTAAACAGCTCTGCATCATTTCAGGTCGTGCGCCATGGAGATACAAGAAGATCTGCAGTCTCACCCATCTCCTCCCCCCCCCCCCCGCCCCCCCCCCTCCCTCCCCCCATGCACCCCCCTCATTCTCCCCCCCTGTCATTCATCCTGTTTTACCTCTCACCTGTCCACACCTGTTTTACCTTCCACCACCTTCCAACCAAGTCTGGAACCTGCCGAAGTCGGAGCATCTTCAGTCCACCCGAACTCTGTCAGGTCTACCTGTACCTACCAGCAAACCGGAAGAGTCTGTGGACCGGTGGAGTCGCTTCGGTGGTGGGTCCTGGTGGCAGGACTACTCCAACATGTTGAGGACACTACCTATTAAACAGCTCCTCCCCCACACCCCACCCACACCCTCCTCCTCTCTTACCAAATACCGCTGCAGCTCCTACTTCTTCTTTTCTTCTTTTGCGTACGCAGGCTGATATTCCTGCGGACACTCCCTGTATAGACAGGCAAGTATTAATCCCCATCTACCCAGCAGAGGGAGTGGAGGTTTGTGTGCACGACCGTTTCTTATCCCGCCATTAAGGCAGCTATACTCCATCTTCGGGGAAGGCGCATGCTATGCGTAACGTGTCATCCATACCAACGGCCAAACTGGCCTTCTCTTCAAGCTGGTGATGGGATTTGACGTGGTGTGCAAGATGTTACGCGTGCGTTCACGCACGGAACCTCGGTCTACAGTCTCATTCGAAGGACTGTATGGGAAACGGAGTCAGAAATAATGTTAACTCCGAGGAAAAATCCCCCTGTACTGAAACGGCCCAGCGGTAGATTCGAACCCGCAAACCTTGGATGACGAGTCCTGCGCTCTA
>JADBJO010002613.1:202500-205000 GCA_016801955.1 Conus betulinus | reverse complement strand
TTTCAGAAGTTAATTCCATCACATATGTGGGTGTGTGTGTGTGTGTGTGTGTTGTGTGTGTGTGTGTGTGTGTGTGTGGTGTGTGTGTGGTGTGTGTGTGTGTGTATGCACGCATCCCAGGTCGTTTGGCTGTTTTATTAAATTAATTTATGAATAATTTTTTTCTTACTTGCTGGGGGTGGGGGTGGGGGCTGGGGGCAATGAACAAATGCATCATGTTGTTAACACCACACACACACCCAACACACACACACTACACACACGTACACAAACACACGTACACCACACACACACACACACAACACACATCACACACACACAACACACACACTCACACACACGCGTACACCACACACACCACACACACACACACGCACGCACGAGCACGCACGCACGGCACGCCAACTTGCCCGACGCACGCCAGCACACACACATCATTCTGATATCTCTATCTTTTATCGTATCCATCTCTATCTATAGGGTGGGATATATACAGAGAGAGGGAGGACAGACAGGACAGCAGAGACAGACAGGACAGACAGACATCAGAGGCCGGAAGAAAAGTAAAGTCCCCCATGGTCAACATTACGATGACCCCCCTCCCCTCCAATACAACCGACTTCCACCCAACCCACCCACTTTTACTTCTTTCCTTCCCTCCTTTCCAATAGGGATGTCTCGTCTTCCTACATGTCCCCTCCCCTTTTCTCCTCCCCACCCCCCTCACCCTCTCCTTCCCTCCCCCCACCCTTATTTTCTCCCTTCCTCTTTCCCCCTTACCTTCAATCCCAAGCCCCCAATTCCCCCCCTCACCAACCGTCCCCCCCTCCTCCCCCTCTCTATTCCCCCCCCGATCCTTCCCCCCCTTCTCTTTTCTCTTTCTCCCTCCCTTGCTTGTTCCCTGTTCTTCCTTCTCCCTCCCTCCCCCCCTTCTCCCTCTCCCTCCCTCCCTTCCCTGCCCCCCGCCTTCTCCTTCCCCCCCCTTTCTTCGATTCCACCCCCCCCTCCCCCCCCAAACACC
This sequence comes from Conus betulinus, assembly GCA_016801955.1. NCBI lineage: Eukaryota > Metazoa > Mollusca > Gastropoda > Neogastropoda > Conidae > Conus > Conus betulinus. The sequence continues at coordinate 203,979 of JADBJO010002613.1, read as the reverse complement.
CCCAGCCCCGCGGGCGCGTGCACTCCCCCCCCACCACCATCCCACCTCCCCCTATCTCCTCCCCCACTCCCGTAAACCCCTATCCGAGGTCGTTCTGTGTCACCACCCTTCCTTCTGCCTTCCCCACTGTCCCTTCTTTTCTGCTCTTTCTTCTGTTCCTGGCAGAGTTCTCCCCGTCACCGACCCACGAAGGGAGGAGCCCTTCCACCCCCCCCCCCCCCCTAGGGTACCAACGGGGTGGTGGACTAGGCCTCACGTGTGGGTCCCACACAAACCCTTGTTCCTCTATCTTCCCTCTCTTCCTCCCCTTGAAAATCAACAAAACACACCACACCCCACACACAACTCACAACACCCTACAAACCACGCTCCGCTCGCGCCAACCGGGTCTCCACCACCACACACAACAACGCATTCGCACGTATGCAGGAACAAAACACACGACCATCCCCACCCCCTTCCCAACACATACACAACACACACTCCACACACACCACACACCACACACCAAACACCACACACCAACGCACCACAACAACACACACCCCGAAACCTATCGTGTTCTGTGTCATAACCCTTGCACACAGAGTCGTTCACGACATGACGAAGGGAGAGCACTTGGCGTTAAAACCAAACTGCCAGTGTGGGTCAAACACCTTGTTCCTCCCCTTGAAATCAAACAAACACACACACAAACACACTCACACACACACACACACGCTCGCGCGCGCACGCACACACACACACACGCATGCACGTATGCAGGAACACACACACATACGCTTACTCACACACATACACACACACACACACACACACACACACACACACACACACACACACACACACACACACACACACAGAGGCACATACACACACACACACACACACACACACACACACACATGCGCGCGCAGACACACCAAACTCACACTAACTCACACACACACACACACCACACACACACACACACACACACACACCACACACACAACACACACACACACACACATGCACACATACACACACACTCGCGCGCGGACACACACACACACACACACACACACACACACAAACACGCGCGTGCGCGCGCACAGACACACGTACACACACACCCGCGCACGCGCACAGATTTGATAGATGTGACAGATGCACTAGATTGCTGCACAGAGATTCGTACCCTTCCTGCAGCAAATACTCGGCTCAAAAGGGAAATAATTCAATCCGATGCGGACCGCAGCAGACTACAGCGGAGCAAAAAAAAAAAAAGCAAAAAAAAAAAAAAAAAAAAAAAAAAAAAAAAAAAAAAAAAAAAAAAAAAAAACAAACAACAGGCAATCAAAGAAACAAAACTAACACGCAAACAAACAACATTTTTACAAGCTGTGACAAAAGGATGTCCAAAACCCCTCACGGTGTACGCCTCGAGCTTCACACAAGTGAGGTTTGATTTTTTCATGTTTTGCGGCATCAACAATC
>JADBJO010002613.1:185000-192500 GCA_016801955.1 Conus betulinus | reverse complement strand
GATCAGAGTGAACTTGCTACACAGTACAGTACTGCTACACATTGCAGAGTCACTGTGATCAGAGTGAACACACGTTACACAGCCCTGCTACACATTGCGAAGTCACTGTGATCAGATTGAACACACACTATACAGAATTGCTACACAGATCAAGGTCATTGTGGTCGGAACAAACAACTACACAGTATTACTCTTACACTGCAAAGTTACAAAGTGAAGTAGAGATGAGATTTCTGACTCGGATTCAGATTCAGATTCAAACTCACTGTATGTATGCTAAGGCTTTAAAAGTTACGAGAACCCTTAAGGATCTATAGACAAAACTTGGTAGTTATGACATATCAGAATTAATAACTTTCACACCATAATTGATCTGGGCACGTTTAAGAGGCTCATTAATATGTCTTGTTAAAACCTCATACTCACTATGCTACTGTAAAAAGAATTGTGACCAGTATGTATACATAAACGTTGTGTGCGTAATTCTTCTGAACACGTATGGAGCGCTATTAATGTGTTTTGCCAAGTTCTCACGCTCACTATGTTAGTGTAAAACGATTTGGGACCAATGCGTATGTATGTAAACATTGTGTACAACTTACGCGTCATAGACGCTTTGAAACACTTGAAGTGTATTTGCGCGCGCGAGCAATCTCAGTGTAAAACAAGGCATGTACATGTTGACAAAAACATGTACTAGTAATTTGGCTATGTAGAATAGTAAAAAAAAAAAAAAAAAAAAAAGGTTATGTCACTGTCGAAATGTAAAATGAGGGTGGGGGTGGGTGTAGGGGGTCGGGGGGAGGAGGGATGCGTTACCAGATTGTGAAAAGTATGTGTTCTTTCGATGGGAAAATGGCGTGTGATCTCATTTTTGTGACAGGGAAATGTTTTGTTTTTTTTTTCCCATTAACAGACTGAAATCTGTACCACTTTTTCTATTCATCAAAGGAGGGCGTTACTATTGTTACTACATCGCGAAAAACAACAACCCATTTCTGGAGATATTTAGGACACATTTCTTTGTTAACCCCACCCTTGAAAGACTATATTAGATTTACTTGTATTGTATGATGATGAGTGAGTTTTGAATAGAAAGAAACTCCATTGGAAATTAGATTGTGTAAAGTCCGTCCTTCTCTCTCTCTCTCTCTCTCTCTCTCTCTCTCTCTCTCTCTCTCTCTCTCTCTCTCTCTCTCTCTCTCTCTCTCTCTCTCTCTGTCTGTGTCTCTCTCTGTCTGTGTGTCTGTGTGTCTGTGTCTGCGTCTGCGTCTGTGTCTGTGTCTGTCTCTTCCACCTTCCTTCCCCTTTCTCTCTCTCTGTCTCTCTCTCTTACCCCCTCACTCTCTCTCACCCTTCCTCCCTCTCCGCCGCCCCCCCCCCCCCCCCACCCCCCCACCCCTCTCTCTCTCTCTCTCTGTCATTTTATTAATATACGTCAGGCTTCGTAATTTGTCGAATTCTGTCAACTGTCTTGTGAAAGTTCTTCCCCATGTTGTTTGAATGATTTATGGCTATGGTGACAAAAGTGGACTGGTGTGTTCTTTCCACCACACCACCACAACCACCGCCACACCACCATCACGCTTCTACCATACCATCATCACCACCACCACACCACCACCACTACTACCACCACACCACCACACCACACCACCACTACTACTACCACCACACACCACCACCACATCACCACAACCACCACCACACCACCATCACACTTCTACCATACCATCATCACCACCACCACACCACCACCACACTACTACCACACCACCACCACCACATCACCACAACCACCACCACACCACCACCACACCACCAACACACTATTATCACACCATCACCACACACCAGCATCACACCACCACCACACCACCATCACACCACCACCACTTCTACCATCACACCACCACCACTACCACCACCTCACCACCACTACTACCACCACCACACCACCACCACACCACCGCCACTACCACCACCACACCACCACCACACACACACCACACCACATCACCACACCACCACCACTACCACCACCACCACACACCACCACACAACACCACCACCACACTACCACCACTACCACCACCACACCACCCTTACCACCACCACACCATCACCACTACCACCACAACCACCACCACCACACCACCACCATTTCCACCACCACCCCACCACCCCACCATCACCACACTACCACCACCACACCACCACACAATCACCACTACCACCACCACACCACCACCATTACCACCACCACCACCACGCCAGCACCACTTCCAGCACCACACCACTACCACACCACCACCACCACCACCACTACCACCACACTACCACCACACCACCACCACTACCACCACTACACCACAACACCACCACCACCACCACCACACACCACCACTACCACCACCACACACCACCACCACCCACCACTACCGCCGCTATCGTTACAGCCACCACCACCAAAGTATCTTCAGTTCCAGGCGGAATTTGAACGCGTCGCACGTATTGGACGTATTGCGCGCGCGCACGCGCACACACACACACACACACACACACACACACACACACACACACACACACACACACACACATACACGCACGCATGCACGCATGCACGCACGCACGCACGCACACACGCACACACACACACCCACATTGATAAACAGACCTCTCCATAAACAGAAGGTACCCCCCTAAAAGTTTTCAGTTTTAGATGAAATATGAACAGGACCCACGAACACAAAGAACCCGGACAAGGCCCCCCTTTTTTTTTTTTCCTTTCACTTCTATCTGCAGAAATATACTTGCTCCCAAAATTGACGCAAAGAAACTTACGATAGAATTTTTTTTTTTTTTTTTCAATCTTCGGGAGTCTGTTTGAATGCACTGATCAGAGAGCCAGGGACATTTTCGTTTCGTTCTTGAGTGACATCCGCAGACATTGGTGGACGACACGACACAGACTATGAAAACAGAGGGTAAGGGAAGGGCAGAGTATCATGCACATTCGATGGAAAGAAACAGGGGGACGGAATAGCCTGGTGGTAGAGCGCCGAACTCGTAATCGTGGGGTTTGCGGATTCGAATCTCCGCCGGACCGTTTCGGTACAAGGGGGATTTTTCCTTCGGAGTCGGCATTGCTTCTGACTCCATTTCCCATACAGTCCTTCGAGTGAGACTATAAACCGAGGTGCACATTTTGCGCACACACGTCAAATCCTATCACCAACTTTCAGAAGAGAAGGCCAGTTTGGCCGTTGGTATGGATGACACGTTACACACAGCATGCACCTTCCCCGGAGCTGGAGTATGGCTGCCTTAATGGCGGGATAGGAAACGGTCATACACACAAAAACTCCACTCCCTTTTGTTGGGTAGATGGCATTAATCCTTGCCTGTCTGTACAGGGAGTATCCGCAAGGGTGTCAGCCTACGTACGCAAAAAAAAAAAAAAAGGAAAGGAACATGGGCCAGACAGTGGAGCCCTCCTCGCTCGGGGTTGCGGTCAATTCGATATCAGAAGTTCCACCTTGGTTGATCATCTGACCAGAAAATCCGAAATTCTGTACAGGAAGAAAGTATCGACACATCGTTACTGTTGAAGTTTTCCCGCCTTTTCCCAAACGAAAATGAAAATGTCTTTTATATGAAAGAGTTTCCTTGCAAAGGAATCTTAGTACTGAGAACGAAAAAACCCTGGATACAAACCTCACGGAATACCGAAGAAGGAAAAAAAAAAACAACAACAACAACAACAACAAAAAAAAAACGACAACAACAACAACAAAAAAAACTTAGGTGCAAGCGAGCTATAGCACTGGCTCCAGAAAGACAACTCTTCATTCCAAGGGGCGGGATACAGGGTGACTGCGCGCACAATTTGCCTCCCTTTCTTCCATCCTGTTTTATTGGGGTTCGCTCATACACACACTTCCTACCCCCACACCCCCACCCCCCACCCCCACCCCCACCTCCCACCCCCACCCCCACCCCCCTCCGTCCTATCCCTGTCCAATTTTGACAAAGAAAGATTTGTTTGAATCTCTCTGAACCTAAAAGCTCGGCTTACGACTTCATTTTTTCCCAGCCGAAATTCCAAAAGAAATATTTGAGGAGAACGCTTGCTCATCTCGACCTTTGGGGTTCCTTATCACTCTTCGCCATCTGACCAACGCCGACATTGACCTTGGAGTCGTTTGTGGTTTGTCCAAATTTCCCGACAATCCACCATGGACTTTCCTTATTCACTAGAGGGCCGCTGTGATGTCGCCTGTTATCGCAAAGAATCCTCTCTCTCTGGAGCAGAAGACACTTTTGCTGAAATTCCCATCATGTTCAAGAATATATGCTGATGATTCAAAATCGGAGGAAGAAGTTGCTTCTGTTGCTTACTGCTCAACGGCTGCTTCTGAAGAATGTCCCCCATTCCCACAACAGCCCTACGGAAACCGATGAGCTCACAGCATTGATCCTGGCACTTCAAATGATCTTTTCATCTGAGCATAAAGTATTTTTGATGCTCTCATACTCCCTTTTCGCTTTTCCGGCCATTGCTGGCAGGAGCCCTTAGCACACACACACACGCACGCACGCACGCACGCACTCACGCACGCACGCACGCACGCACGCACACACGCACGCACACACACACACACACACACGCACACACACACAAACACGCACACGCACACACACGCACACGCACACGCACACATATGAATGGTCTGGATGTCATTCATGAAACATGTGTACGGAAAATTGATTGAAAGTTGTGAATCGCGAAACATGAATATAGAAAATGATTCATCTCTGTCATTCACGAAACATGTGTATGTAAAATGAACTCTTTAGTTGTGAATCATGAAACATGTGTATGTAAAATGAACTCTTTTGTTGTGAATCATGAAACATGTGTATGTAAAATTAGTCATCTGGCTCTGATAATCCATTCTTGTCTATCAGTGAAACTCATGTGAGCAAGGGGCTTTTCCGTGATGAAGAAGGAAAACAACTTACTCACAAAAGCTGAGTTTTAAGGTTGTAAGTAGAGATCTGTCACTGTTGATCTTGCGAGATGTACGATGGTGCTTTGGAGGTAGAGAGCTGTGGCAGTGGGCATTTAGAACGCATATCATTGGTGTTTACACACACACACACACACACACACACACACACACACACACACACACACACACACACACAGACACACACACACACACACACACACACACACACACACACACACACACACACACACACACACACACACTCACTCTCTCTCTCTCTCTCTCTCTCTCTCTCTCTCTCTCTCTCTCTCTCTCTCTCTCTCTCTCTCTCTCTCTCTATATATATATATATATATATATATATATATATATATATATATATATATATATATATATATATATATATATATATATATATACATATGGGTTGGGGGGATGGGGTCTGCTTTCAGGCACTGGAGTGGAAGGGAGGATGAACTGTTGTGCAATGAATAACGTCGATTAGAAGATGAACTGTTGTGTAATGAATAACGTCGATTAGAAGATGAACTGTTGTGCAATGAATAACGTCGATTAGAAGATGAACTGTGTGTAATGAAGAAAGTCGACTAGAAGATTGACGTTGACTAGAGGATGAACTGTTGTGCAATGAATAACGTCGACTAGAAGATGAACCGCTGTGTAATGAATAACGTCGACTAGAAGATGAACTGTTGTGCAATAGATAACATGGACTAGAAGACGAACTGTTAGGCAATGAATAACTCGATTGGAAGATGAACTGCTGTGAAATGAACAATGTCGACTAGAAGATGAACTGTTGTGCAATGAATAACGTCAAATAGATCATAAACTGTTTTGCAGTGAATAATGTCGACTGGAAGATGAACTGTTGTGCAATGAATAATGTCGACTGGAAGATGACCTGTTGTGCAATAAATATCGTCGGATAGAAGGTTGACGTCGACTAGAAGATGAACTGTTGTGCTATGAATAACGTCGACTGGAAGATGAACTGTTGCGCAATGACTAGCGCCGACGAGAAGATGAACTGTTGTGCAATGAATAACGTCGACTAGAAGATTGATGTTGACTAGAAGATGAACTGCTATGAAATGAATAACCTTGACTAAAAGATCGACGACGTCTAAAAGTTGAACTTTTGTGCAATTATAAAATCGACTACAAGACCGACGTCGACTACAAGATGAACTGTTGTGCGAACTGTTAGGCAATGAATAATGTCGACTAAAAGGTAAACTGCAGTGCAATAAAACAACGTCGACGAGAAGATGAACTGTTGTGCAATTAATAAAATCGACTAAAAGATTGACATTGACTAGGAGATTACCTGTTGTGCAATGAATAACATCGACTAGAAGATGAACTGTTGTACAATAAATAAAATCGACTAAAAGATTGACATCGACTAGGAGATTACCTGTTGTGCAATGAATAACATCGACTAGAAGATGAACTGTTGTGCAATAAATAAAATCGACTAAAAGATTGACGTCGACTAGGAGATTACCTGTTGTGCAATGAATAACATCGACTAGAAGATGAACTGTTGTGCAATAAATAACGTCGACTAGAAGATAGACGTCGACTACAAGATGAACTTTTGTGCAATGACTGACGTCGAATGGAGGACGTACTGTTGTGCAACGAATAACGTCGACCAGAAGATTGACATAGACTAGAAGCGTTACGCAATGAATAACGCAGACGAGAAGATTGACGTCATCTAGAAGATGAACTGCTGTGCAATGAATAAAGTAGACGAGAAGACGAACTGTTGTGCAATGAAAAATGTGGACGAGAAGATGAACTCTTGTGCAATGACTGACGTCGACTGGAAGATGAACTGTTGGGCGATAAATGATGTCAACTAGAAGATGATTTATTTTGTTTGGCAATGAATAATGTCGACGAAAAATGAACTGTTGTGTAATGAATAACGTCGACTAGAAGATTGACATCGACTAGAAGATGAACTGTTGTGAAATTAATAACGTCAACTGGAAAGATTAACTGTTTGGCAATGAATAACGTTGACTAAAAAATGAACTGTTGTGCAATAAGTAAATGTCGAATAGAAGATGAACTGTTGTGCAATGAATAACGCCGACTAGAAGATGAACTGTTGGGTGATGAATAACGTCAACTAGAAGATGAACTGTTGTAGAATGAATGATATCATCTAGAAGATTGATGTCGACTAGAAGATGACTGTTGTGGAATGAATAGTATCATCTAGAAGATTGATGTCGACTAGAAGATGAACTGTTCTGCAATGAATAACGTTGACTAGAAGATGAACTGTTGGGCAATAAAGAACGTCAACTATAAAGAAATATTGTGGAATGAAAATTATCGTCTAGAAGAATGATGTCGACTAGAAGATGAACTGTTGGGCAGTGAATAACGTCGACTAGAATATGAACTGTTCTGCAATGAATAATGTCAGCTAGAAGATGAACTG
>JADBJO010002613.1:172500-175000 GCA_016801955.1 Conus betulinus | reverse complement strand
GTTCGGAGTTATGGAAGTGCGTTCTCATCATTGAAGAAAGAGTTGGCCGTCTTATTCGACATTTTCTGTTTGTTTTTTTTTTTTTTTTCTCCCTACTTCATTCAAGATTCCCTTCCAGATAATGAATACACACACACACACACACACACACACACACACACACACACACACACACACACACACACACACACTCACACACACACACACACACACACACACACACACACACACACACACACACTGCACAGGCAAAGGGAGAAAAACTCTGTGTGAAGTTTAACAACAGTTTCAAGAGAAGAGCTTTTTCCGAATACAGAACATTTTCCATGACCACTTTTCTCCTAATCCGTCGTGGAGAGGAGGGTCGAACAGAAAAAATTTCCGTTTGCCATAACGACAGATACCTCCCCTCTCTCTCTCTCTCTCTCTCTCTCTCTCTCTCTCTCTCTCTCTCTCTCTCTCTCTCTCTCTCTCTACTACTCATATTTTCCCTTTCCCCATTCTTGTCTTCTCCCCTGTATTTTTGTCCTTCTGGTTCCTGCGTATGCACAGCCTATTCTAAATTCACCGTGATAAAACCTAGTTATCGATGAATTTTTATGATTTTCTGTTTCATCCATTAATGGAAGGTGGTCTGTTCTCTGTCCACAACCAGCCCGTATCCCTAACCCTGACCTTCCTCCTCCCCCCTCACCTCTACTACTCACCTCCATTCGCCCCTTTCCCGTTTGTTCCCTCTTATTTTGATGCCGCTGCTCATTACCTGATAACCTTTTCGTGTATTCAACGTGTGTGTGTGTGTGTGTGTGTGTGTGTGTGTGTGTGTGTGTGTGTGTGTGTGTGTGTGTGTGTGTGTTTGCGCTTGGTTTTGTGTAAATCTTAGGTGCATGCTTTTTTCTGCATACGCAGGCTGGTACTCCTGCGGACACTCCTGTATAGACAGGCAAGGATTAATCCCATCTACCTGACAAAGGGAGTGGAGTTTGTGTGTGTATGACCGTTTTTTATCCCGCCATTCTGGCAGACACACTCCAGCTTTGGAGAAGGTGCATGCTATGTGTAACGTGTCATCCATACCAACGGCCAAACTGGCCTTCTCTTCCAAAAGTGGTCTTCCAAAAAAGTGGTGATGTAATTTTACGTGTGTGCAAGATGTGTATGCGTTCACATACGGAACCTCGGTTTATAGTCTCATTCTGTATAGGAAACGGAGTCAGAACCAATGTTAACTCCGAGGGGAAAATGCCCTTGTATCGAAACGGCCCGGCGGAGATTCGAACCCGCAACCCAGAATCACCCAGATTACGAGTCCGGCGCTCTACCACTGAGCTATTCCGACCCGGTGCGTACTTTAATGTTTCAATTCTTGTACTTGTTTTTGAATTTGTTTGTTCATGTGTTATGACCACAAACTTTATTGCTTGTTCCTGAGGACATTATGTAAAGGAATCTTTATGTGCTTATGATTTCCCCTGAATGAAAACAAAAACGTTTCGTTTATTCGTTCGTTTGTTCATAATGGATGCCTACGCCAGACGCTTGTTATCAGAGTGAAATGTGTAACGCTAGAGCACACCCTTCTTTTACATTTTACTCTCAGAGCAGAAATGAAGTTGGTGTACTTGTGTTTTCATGTAGGAAACGTGATTGTGGAAACTGGAACCAATCACTCACGGGGAGTCGTCATTATAGGAAAACTGATTCTGGGAATCGTGATTATGAGAAGGGGTAGTTATGGAAAAATGTGATGCTCCGCACTTGTTCAGCATGATGAATGTCTGGTGATTTGGATGAAGAATGGTGAACACAGGATTCTGTGATGACTGTGCACTTTGATGCAGAAAAGGGTGGACACAGGGTGTGTAAAAGAAAAATGATGAACTCCTTTCTGGAGGCTGTTGAGTGTAGGCGTAAGAGGGAACAGTAAGGGGGGGGGAGAAGAAAAGACGGGTTTGGGGTGAGTGTTGGAGGAAGGGTGGGATAGAAAAATTATATTCCTTCGATAAATTTTCAGTAAAATTCAATCGCTGGGCGCCAACACACTCCTGACAGACTTGTCACAAGAGCAGTGCCTACGACATGGAGGTCAGCACAGAGAAGTCAAAGGTCATGGTCAACAGTATGACAAACAGCAGTGCCAACATAATCATGAACGGTGAGCCCCTGGAAGAAGTGACCAGCTTCAGATATTTGGGAGCAACCCTGTCCAAAGATGGCACCTGAACAGCAGAAATCCGAATCAGGATCAACTCCGCATCAACAGCGATGGCCAGACTGAACAGAGTGTGGAGAGAGCAACATCAAATTCCACACAAAATTCCGGCTCTACAAGTCACTAGTGGTCTCCATCCTGTTATATGGCTGCACATGGACACTGATGGCCGAAACACAAAGAAGAATCCAGGCGTTTGAGACCAGGTGCCTGAGGAAACTACTTTGCATCTCCTACAAAGAACACAAGACCAATGATTATGTGCAGAACCTGGTCACTAACCTAGTT
>JADBJO010002613.1:142500-160000 GCA_016801955.1 Conus betulinus | reverse complement strand
CACACCACACACACCACACACACACACACACACACACCACACATCACCCACACACACTTTCCTCTCTCACAACCACACACACACACACACACACACACACACACACACACACCACACACACACACACACTTCAGAAACGTCTTGAAAGCCCCCACAGTCTTGTAGAAAGAACATAGTTTCAGAAGATTCTTAAAACTTTGTCAAGTAACATGACTCAAGCTAAGAAAATATTCTTAGCTTGAGAACAAGATACTGCGTCAGGTATTAAAAAAAAAAAAAAAAAAAAAAAAAAGTTGATCGCAGTGCAAGAATGTATGAAACGAATAATAACATACATAGAATATGAATTATTAAACAACACACAAAGTTTATCATTAAGTCTGTACACACATGATATAATCACAGTGCCTCTGAAATAGACAGCCCACAACTTTTACGATCAGAATTCAGTGAAAGGAAAAGAAAACTACTAGCATAACTCCTTAAATGCAGGAACATCTTCCCTCTCTTTTCCCTCTTTTTTTTTTTTTTTTTTTGTTTTTGTTTTTTTTCTTTGCAATCCAAAGATTCTTGACTGACATTTTTGTGTGTATTTTTTTCGACATATACTCGTCAAAGCAGTTTAAAGTCTCTGAGTGTGTCTAGATATCTGTACATATTCGTCCTCCCTCCAAACAACTTGCTTATAAGATTTGGTAGGGCTGGTGGATCTTAATGGAAATCAAATGAAATTTCTTGTACATTTGAATGAAGATGTGGTTTTCCTTGGATCATTTACAGACCTTTTTTGACACTAGTTAGAACACATGGTGGTGGTAGTGGTGGTGGTGTACACGTTCTACGTATGCCGAGTCAAAACAGGTACCACTGAACACGACGTGAGTCACTCAGCAGCAGTGCAGTGTCTCCGCCATCAGGTTGCCTCGTGACGACCGATGTTGGTTCTGTGGACTGCGATAATGAAGCTGTGACGAGGCTACATTGAGTATCAGTGCTGTGGCTGAGCAGCACTACGGAAGCAATGAATGAACACACACACACACGCGCGCGCGCGCGCGCGCGCGCGCGCGCACAAGGGGGGAGGGGGGGGAGGAAGGAGGGGAGGGAGGGAGGTGAGTGCAAGGTGCGGGGAAAGAGCACGTAGAATTGCATGTTTAGAACAACTGAACAAACACAAAATACCAAGGAAATGCAAGAGAAATCAGTTTTGAAGCACCAGGGAAAAGAATGAAAACAAAACACAAATGGAAGAAAAAAAAAAAATATGCATAATGATAACCCAGTCACGGCGGTGGGTGGAGCGAGAGCGAGCGAGATTAGAAGGTTTGTGCGTGAAGACTACCTGCCGACTCGGACCAAAATGAAGGGAGTCTATTTTTACCGACATCCTCTTCCGGTGACGTTCGACTACGAGAGTTTATGTAAACGAGGAGGGGGTTGCCAGTGTTGACGACAAGATGTAACCACTCAGTTCTCAGAAATACAGTACAGGTGAGAAGGTGTTCTGAAGGCACGAATAACTTCCATTCTCTCATGCGTCTCATTTTCTTCCCAAAAGATCAGAACATAATTTGATGCTGAGCCATTAAAAATCAGATTTGTCAGTCTTCAACCAGGAAGGTAATCAAACGCGATCAGTGTTAGATATAATCTCTGATGGGTATGATGTAACATTGTTTTCTGTTCGAGCACATTGATATCTTTGCAAGTAATTATGTCCTAATAACATGGTGTTTATTCCATCCATGTGAATCCCCCCCCCCCCCCCCCACCCCTTTTTTTTTTTTCTTTTTTTTTTTTAAGGTTTAATTAGGTAGATTTAGGCACAAGTTTACGAGTTTATTACTAACGCACGCCAGACAGCTGGCTACGGTTTGGGTTCAATTGTTTGTTTTGTTTGCTTTTATTTTCAATTAAATAGTCACTGACAATGGTTTTCGGCAATTTTACTCGGTTTGAATTTGAATTGTTGTTGTTTTTTTGTTGTTGTTGTTTTCATGCAGTGAGTCTCGTCCATGCATTCTACCGTTGATCTAGTAAATGGGATTTTTCTCGGGAATTCCCGGTGGACAAGGGGACGTAACTAAAAATTTCTCACTCCACTGGAGGCCGAATCAAGTGCCTGTTATAGTATAAGCACTTGATTCGGCCTCCAGTGGACTGAGAAACTTTTAGTTACGTCCCCTTGTCCACCGGGAATTCCCGAGAAAAATCCCATTTACTAGATCAACAGTAGAATGCTTTTCATGGACAAGACTCACTGCATGAAAACAACAACAACAATATATATATTGGACATTATGATAATGGTCGAGCTGACGTGCTCTCTCTCTCTCTCTCTCTCTCTCTCTCTCTCTCTCTCTCTCTCTCTCTCTCGCTCTCTCGCTGTGTGTGTGTATATGCAATATGAACTTCAATGTATTCCAATATTAAATGGTAGGATTTTGTAAATAAAATGTTAATGTCTTGAGTCTTGCGCTTTATGTTAAAAAAAGAAAAAAAAGAAAAACAACCAAATGAAAACAAAGCGAAAACATAAAACAGCTACTGATTTTAGTATCACTAAAGAGGTGAAGTTTATTTGTGGGCATGAAAAAGTTCAAGTTCACCAACACAGATTGGGTGCATTACACTGTTATTTCCCTTGTTCATGCAAATCTGCATGCAACACCTATCAGAAGAAAAGTCGTTAGAATGGGGGGGGGGGGCTACCAGTAATTTAGAAAGACAAACTCATGCTCAGTTACACGTTTTCATTTTCTTTTTTTTCCCGTCTACCATACCTGTCTTTACTTTTTTTTTTGCCTTTTTTTTTTTTTTTTTGCTTTTCGTTTCCTTTTTTTATGTTAGGCGTTTTCTTTTTTTTTTTTTCTTCTTCTTCTTCTTATTTTTCCTCCAACTCTCACACACCATGCAAGTCTGTATGTTGTACTGCTACTAATGGACATTTTCGTGCTGATTTTTTTTTTTTCTTTTTGTCCTCCAACCTCTTTTTTTTCACATCTTTTTTTTGAAGTTTTTTTTTTGGTGGGTCCTCCATCCTCCCATTTTATTTTTCTCACATTTTTTTTTATTAGTATCAACTTTCATTCACCTAGCAAATCTGTGTGTTGTTTTCCCTGTGGACATTCTCATGTGAACGTTAATATTGCAGTGTTTGATACAGAGTGCCTGGGTTTATTGATGTGTTAATGTGTGTGGTGCACTGACGCATCCATTCCCTTTGTTGTCACAAAGAAAAAGAGAGTGAGAGAAAGATGAAAGGAAGAACAAACAGACAGACAGACAGAGGAAAACAAGGAAAGAACGGCAGGAAGGAAGGAAGAAGAGGAAGAAGGAAAGAAGACAAAAACAGAAAAAAGAATTTGTAGCTGTGTAAAAGCACAAACAAAAGAAAAAAAAAAAATACAGTTGTAATGTAATGCAAAAGCTTCAGGTTTAGATGTGACCATATTGAATACATTTGCACGGTATGTTCTTATTTTATGTAAACACCCCTGGCCTTCCCTCTTTGTCCTCCCCACTGTATCTGTGTGTGTGTGTGGGTGTGGGTGTGTGTGTGTGTGTGTGTGTGTGTGACAGCGTTTTTGTGTGTGTGTGCGTGCATGCGTCGTGTGGAATGGAATGTGTGTGTGTGTGTGTGTGTGTGTGTGTGTGTGTGTGTGTGTGTGTGTGTGTGGAGGGGGTTGGGGAGGGCTGAAGGTGAGGGGGAGCCAGAATGAGTGTGTGTGTGTGTGTGACAGCGTTTCTGTGTGTGTGCGTGCGTGCATTCGTGCTTGAATGTGTGTGTGTGTGTGTGTGTGTGTGTGTGTGTGTGGAAGGGGGTTGGGGAGGCTGAAGGTGAGGGGGAGCCAGAATGAATAGCCTTTGATAATTTCACTTAGGTGGCATGGATGATGATGAGACAGGAATAAAAAGTAAGAAAAGGGAAAGAAAGATAGAAAGAGCAAAAGAAAAGAAGAAATCAAAGATAAACTTCATTAACAGCATAGTGTAATTGACCTTTGTTGATTTCTAAGGCTGAGACATGTTTGACTGATTTATACAGACTCATTAATCTAAGGTTTCTGAGGATGTGATATGTTTGGCTGATTTACAAAGACTAACTGGTTATTATGGATGAAAGAGCCTTGTTTGGTTTACACATGCTAAACAGTGTTGATTTTTTTTGGACAGAAAACTAATGAAGATTTATCTGAATGAGATATGTTCGACAGATTTACATCAGTAACCAATTTCACTTACTACAGATATGTTTGATATACTTACACAAGCTAATCCTCGGTAACTTTTAAGGCTGAAATATTCACCGACACCGATTAACATGGGCTAATCAGTGTAAATTTCTGAGGATGACATATTTTTGTTTGATTTACACAGGCTATGGGATGTTGATTTCTGAAAATAGCATCTGTATGTTAATCACACAGGCTAACCAGTATTGGTTTCTAGAGATTACGTATCTGTTTTAGTGTTTATTGATGTATACAGGAAATTCAGTGTTGATTTCTAAGGATGACACATCTGTTTAATGATTTGCACAGGCTAAGTAATGTCAATTTGTGAAAATAAATCATTTTTATTGATTAACACAGGTTGAACAGTGTTGATTTCTAAGGAAAACATACTTGTTCATTGATTTACAAAAGCTACTTAATGTTGATTTGAAAAGAAGAAAAATGAATTTATGCAACCGAAGCAATGCTGATTCATAAAAGATGACATGCTTGTTCATTGATTTACACAAGCTGGGTAGTGTTGATTTAAAATTTTTTTTTTAAAAAAAAAGGAATTTACACAACCAACACAATGTTGATTTATAAGAATGACATACTTGTTCATTGATTTATGATGAGGCTAATTAATGTTGATTTGAAAAGAAAAAAATAATTTACACAAGCTAAGCAATGTTGATTTCTAAGTATGACATACTTGTTCTTGGTTTTACACAGGCGAATTAATGTTGATTTGAAAATTTAAAAAATACACAAGATAAGCAGTGTTGATTTGTAAGTATAACATACTTGTTCATTGTTTTTACACAGGCTAATAAATGTGGAGAAAAAAAAAAAGAAAAATTGCACAAGCTAACCAGTATTGATTTTCAAGGATGACACACTTGTTTACTAATTTACACAGGCTGATTAATGTTGATTAAAAGAAAAACAATTTATACAGGCTGACCAATGTTGAATTCCAAGGATGACATGCTTGTTTGATTCACACAGGCTAACTGATGTTGATTTCAACGACTGACATATCTGTTGATTGATTTACACAGATTAGCCAGTGTAGATTCCTAAGGATGACAAACATGTTTATTGATTGACACATGATGTGTGTTTAACTCACAGTGAAATATATTCTTTTAGAGAGTGCTGGGACTTTCATGATGTGAGACATGAACACTTTACAGCATCTGGACTCCACGAAAATCTGGTTCAGAGATGTCCCACCTGACGTGATCTTTTCAAGAATTTCTAATGGAGATTTAATATTTTTCATCTAAGATTTTACGGAGGAAAGATTTTAACAACATTTCCAGTGTGTTTTTTGAAGGTGGTGTGTTTGGAAGGGTTGTGTAAATGAGAAGTTTTTGTTGTTGTTGTTTTAAAAACTAAAGAATGACTTATGAGTTGACTTCAGGGTGGTGACAGCCTTGATATGGCTCTTTGCTGTTGGCTGGCTATAAAAAAAGCAACATTACCTAACCCTAACTGATTTATGCAGGCTTATCATTGTCAACATCCATGAGATATCCTCGCAGGCTGACAGACCACAGCAGCAGCATGGCAGCCTCATGGGGCAGTTGCCATGACATCACCTCACCAGGACCCACCGATGACATCACTGCATCAGGACATACTGATGACGTCACCACGTTGGGACAGTCCGATTTCGTCACCAGCCCAGGACATGTCGCCTCATTGACAGGTGGGGATGGACCAGATGACGTCAACCTGGCTACTGGTGGTCAAGGTGAGATTATCATGGACTGGCAAGGACACTGAGCTCTGTGTAGTCTGTTTCCCTCTGACTGGCTAGGACACTGAGCTCTGTGCAGTCTGTTTCTCAATGACTGGCTAGGACACTGAGCTCTGTGCTGTCTGTTTCTCAATGACTGGCTAGGACACTGAGCTCAGTGCAGTCTGTTTTTTAATGACTGGTTGGGAGACTGGGCTCTGTGTAGTCGGTTTCCCGCTGACTGGCTAGGAGACTGGGCTCTGTGTAGTCGGTTTCCCGCTGACTGGCTAGGAGACTGGGCTCTGTGTAGTAGTCGGTTTCCCGCTGACTGGCTAGGAGACTGAGCTCTGTGTAGTCGGTTTCCCCGCTGACTGGCTAGGAGACTGAGCTCTGTGTAGTCGGTTTCCCCTGCTGACTGGCTGGGAGACTGAGCTCTGTGTAGTCGTCGGTTTTCCCGCTGACTGGCTGGGAGACTGAGCTCTGTGTAGTCTGTTTCCCGCTGACTGGCTGGGAGACTGAGCTCTGTGTAGTCTGTTTTTTTTGAATGACTGGTTGGGAGACTGGGCTCTGTGCTGTCTGTTTCTCAGTGACTGGCTAGGACACTCAGCTTTGTGTGGTCAGTTTCTTAAAGACTGGCCAGGAGACGGCGCATTTTGCAGTGTGTTTCTGACTGCCTGGGTGGGAGGCTCAGGGCTCTGTGCAGTCTCTTCTTCAATGGCTTGCTCACTGCTGTGCCGTCTGTTTCTCACCATCTTGCTTACAGACTAAGCTCTGGGCAGTCTGTTTTTTCACTGACTGGCTAGCAGACGGTGCTCTGGGCAATCTGTTTTCGCAATGTATGAATGGAGAAGGTAGTATCTGTGTACATGTATGTATTGTACACATCATGAACTTGATACACAGCAATGTGTGTGAGTGAGGAAGACAAACATGTATTACCTCATGAACTTTAAAATAGCAGTGTATGTAAGTGTGAACTGTAGAACAATGTACATGAATGTAAACATTTGTATCTGTATACGTACATTACATACCCCGTGAAGTCTATTCATAACAATCATGGTATGCAAGTGTGGAAGGTTATGTCAGTATGCAAGTATTACATTATTATATATATCATTAACTCTGCATAGAAATATATGCAAGTGGGAATAGTTGTGTGTGTCATTATATATGTGTTATACATTCATCGACTGTGTGCGCATAAGTGTATATGAGTGCAGACTACCCATTTCTTTGTGCATGTATTGCATACCTGATTGGCTTTGTACCTAGCACTGAGTGTTAGTATGGTTGGAAGTGTTTATCATTGTTCGTGTCTCACTTACCTCATTTACTGAATGCTGAACAGTGTATCTAAGTGTGGACCGTTGCATGTTTTTAGTGCGTGATTCGCATCATCAGCCGTGTACACAATAACATTTGTTTGTGAGTGCGGATTAACCTCTTCCTTGTCTCATTCACTGTGTACATCTTGGACGTTTGGAAATGTTGTGCCGTGTTGATATGTTTTCGTGTGGTTGGTAAAACGTGCACGCAGTTTGTGACTGTGGGTGGCAGCATATGTTTTTTATACAGTTTTATATAAACCTTATTATAGGCCCATCGTCAAACAGTTAAAAACGTTTACCGCAGAAGTGACGATCGTGAATTTGAACCACTTGTTGAGATTTTTACAGCTTGAAATCCATCTCTGCCAGGCTCAGCAGTAAGCAGGGACCTGCTTCAGGTCAGGGAAGGTGAAGGCTGTGGAAGGAGGGGGATGGGCCCCGCCTTCCATTACGCTGCAGCCCACAATCGGTGAAACACTTATTGTTCACCGCCCATATGACCTTGGGCGTGGGGCACTAGTCTTTGCACACCTTACGACTGAAAAGCTTTAAGACTTACGCATTGCTGTGTGAGTGATTCCCCAACATTGTGTTTTCAGTGATCAGTGCAAATTATGCTTGTTTTATGTTGGTGTGTGGGTAGGCTGTCCACAGTTGTGTGGCGTATGTTTCATGTGTGCCGTGGCTCACCTGTGATATGTGTGTATGATCTGTTGTGTCTTTCAGGAATGTAACTGCTGTAGCACAAAGATGATCATTGTGAAAAATGTTTTGAGGTATACTACAGCAGATTGGTGATCAATTTATTGTGTGCGTTTCAGATACACTACAACAGACTGATGATCACTGTGTCGCGAGTGTGTCAGATACACGACAACAGAATGATGATCAATGTGTGTGTGTGTTTGAAATATACAAGAATATGATGAACACTGTGTCGTATGTGTTTCAGATATATCACAGACTGATGATCAATGTGTCCTGTGTGTTTCAGATATACAACAGACTGATGATCAATGTGTCCTGTGTGTTTCAGATATACAACAGTATGATGATCAGTGTGTTGTGTGTGTTTCAGATACAACAGACTGATGATCAATGTGTTGTGTGTGTCGGATATACTACAAAAGAATAACAACCAAAGTGTCATGTCTGTTTCAGATACACTGTAAAAGATAGACAATCGCTGTGTCATGTCTGTTTCAAATACACTGTAACAGATGGATGATCACTGTGTCATGTCTGTTTCAGATGCGCTATAACAGATAGACAATCGCTGTGTCATGTCTGTTTCAAACACACTATAACAGACGGATGATCATTGTGTCATGTCTGTTTCAGAGACACAGTAACAGAGAATGATCACTGTGTCATGTCTGTTTCAGAGATGCAGTAACAGATAGATGATCACTGTGTCATGTCTGTTTCAGAGACACAGTAACAGAGAATGATCACTGTGTCATGTCTGTTTCAGAGACACAGTAACAGATAGATGATCACTGTGTCATGTCTGTTTCAGAGACACAGTAACAGAGAATGATCACTGTGTCATGTCTGTTTCAGAGACACACAGTAACAGATAGATGATCATTGTGTCATGTCTGTTTCAGAGACAAAGTAACAGTGAATGATCATTGTGTCATGTCTGTTTCAGAGACACAGTAACAGAGAATGATCACTGTGTCATGTCTGTTTCAGATACACTATAACAGATAGATGATCACTGTGTCACGTCTGTTTCAGATACACTATAACAGATAGATGATCACTGTGTCACGTCTGTTTCAGAGACACTATAACAGATGGATGATCACTGTGTCATGTCTGTTTCAGATACACTATAACAGATAGATGATCACTGTGTCATGTCTGTTTCAGAGACACTATAACAGATAGATGATCACTGTGTCATGTCTGTTTCAGATACACACTATAACAGATAGATGATCATTGTGTCATGTCTGTTTCAGAGACAGTATAACAAATGGATGATCATTGTGTCATGTCTGTTTCAGAGACACACTATAACAGATGAATGATCATTGTGTCATGTCTGTTTCAGAGACACTATAACAGATGGATGATCACTGTGTCATGTCTGTTTCAGAGACACTGTAACAGATGGATGATCACTGTGTCATGTCTGTTTCAGATACACTATAACAGATGGATGATCATTTTTCATGTCTGTTTCAGATACACTGTAACAGATGGATGATCACTGTGTCATGTCTGTTTCAGATACACAGTAACAGAGAATGATCACTGTGTCATGTCTGTTTCAGATACACAGTAACAGAGAATGATCACTGTGTCATGTCTGTTTCAGATACACAGTAACAGAGAATGATCACTGTGTCACGTCTGCTTCAGAGACACAGTTACAGATGAATGATCACTGTGTCGTGTCTATTTTCAGATATACTGTAACAGATGGATGATCACTGTGTGTCGTGTCTGTTTCAAGAGACACAGTAACAGATGGATGATCAGTGTGTCATGTCTGTTTCAGGTACACTGTTACAGATAGACAATCACTGTGTCATGTCTGTTTCCAATGATCAGTGTGTCATGTCTGTTTCAGATACACTGTTGACAGACAGACGGTCATTGTGTCATGTCTGTTTGAGATATTACTATAACAGATGGATGATCATTGTGTCATGTCTGAGGTAAATTACAATAGAATGATATCATTGTATCAAACATATATATCATAACAGGTGGATGGTCATTATGTTATGTCAGTTTGAGGTAAACTACAATAGAATGATATTTTGTGTCACACGTTTCAGGTATGCTACAAGAGCTTGACGATCACCTACTCTCATTAAGCCAGGATTTGGAACCAAATTTTCTCGCAGTCTGTTGAACATGATTTTTTTCTTCTTCTTCTTCTTTCTGTTTGTTCTTTAAACAGTAGGGTATAGAACATTGTATGTATGTATTTGATATGAAGTCAGGTAAATAACTAGGAGTTTGGTTGGACAGAGGCTGCCTCAAAGACATGTGTACGCTTACATACATACTTGTAAATGGACATTGCTATTGTTTGATTTACGTAATGTTTACGGGTTTGTATTTATATACATTAGGCGTGTGTACACAGTAGTAAGGAAGTCTGGGGAGAGCTTGATCCTAGGTCTTCATTGAAGACCCATCCCAATCCCAACTGGTATGGATGAAGGTGTCTCTCCAAAGAGACTGTTCTATGGCGAGCTGCTGGAAGGCGAGTGTTGCCATGGAGGACAAAAGAAGCGCTTCAAAGACACACTGAAGGCCTCACTGAAGTGCTGTAGCATTGCCCCTGCCTCCTGGGAAGAGGCTGCCCAAGATCGCTCAACCTGGTGTACCATGATCAAATCCGGCGTGGAAGACTTTGAAACGAGGCAAGTGGAAGCAAAGAAGCAAAAATGTCAGCTTTGTAACATCAGTTTTGTAGGATGGCAGCGGATTCAAGTTGTAGGTATTGTAATTTCCGGACTATAATGTGATAGTCTGATCAGGGTACCTCATACATTGAAGCGCCTTGCCTATGATAGATTCAGTCTGGCAATGAACCTTGGAGACAACTGGCACAAGATCCTCAGACCTATTTAGTGTCCGTATCTCCTCATTCAAAGTGTTCATCATCCAGTGTACACATAGCCCAACACTCAAACACAACAGGCATCAGTATTTGCAATCGCTGACTGAGATCCGGATTAATGTTTCACTCAACTCGATGATTACATACTGTTTGACTTTCAGTGTCAAAAGGGACAGAGATATTGATTGCCCTGTCTGTCAGTCACTGTGCTGAGGTTATTGTGCAGCAGTAAATATAGTACAGAATTTGAATCAGGGTACTGAAATAAAACTGGCAGCCGAAAAGCAAATTTTTATTTTCAAATCAACAAAAAAATGGCAGGCTGGACATGAAGAACAGAACAGGCCAAAGTCCGTCTGCCCCCAAAAGCAGAGGTCTGCCAGAAGACCACAAGGGATAGTATAAACCTGTGTCTGGGCTGACCACAAGGAGAGTACAAACCTATGTCAGGGCTGAACAGTCCTCTTAATTCTAACATATTCCTGGATTTGCCGTTTGAATCTGATCTGCACCAGAGTCGGCAGTGCGATGAGGGAGAATTGAAATGTCTTATCAGCCGGAGCATCTCAAGAACATGTCAGCTGCTGAAAATTGCCGCAGTTGTGTGGCCTGTGGCGGTCACAAGTCAAGGGACCGGATCCAGACTGGGGAGGTCCAAGCATCATAAGATGTCATCCCAAGCTGAAGCCTGTGATCTCTGTCTTCTTTCTGCCTTCGTCCCTTGTGTCCACGTCTTCATTGACCTAGGGTGCGTCTGAGTGTCATAGTTGTTGATCGGCATCGTTAACCTTTCAAGACCATCTTCAAGGCTACCTGGCGGCAATCTCCATGCCAAGCGGCAGTCGTTCTGTGCCATCTGCTGAAGCTGACGCAGGGAGAGAGCGGGGCAGCTGTCGGCAAACTGCTGTGTGGTGTCAGTTTTAGAAGCTGTACCCTATCACCATGAGGGCCTAAAGCCCGACATTCCCAAAGGAAATGCACACCATGCCTACCCCCAGGATGACTTATGAGGCCACAGGTATTTCAGGGTGGCTGTGCCATCTCTTGGCAACACAGGCTAGGCTCGCTGTTGCTCAGAATGGCAAGGAAGGAGATCTGTGCAGCCCAGCGTTTATCTCACCCAGACGTCCATAGAAAGAGAGCTGCCACCATGTTTCTCGGCACCCACTGCTATGCCACCTTGCAGTGAGTGTGTGGACCAGAATTGAATGGTTTTGTCCTGTGTTATGTTCCATTTTTTTCAATTTTTTTTTATATCAGAAACGCGAGTGAAGACATTATCACCATTGAAGGTGGGAGAACACATTTATTTCATAATTTTGATTCATTTGTACAAGACAACCTTTGACGAGTGTTTGTTTTTTGTTTTTAACACAATCAGTTTTTTTTCATGTTGGCACTATTGTTGAACTCTCAAATTGGATTTGTTGGGCTGTGCTGACCCTGATACAGAAAAAGACTTTAGACGCCATGCCGTCCTACGATTTGACCTTTAACGGATGCTCCTCAACTTTTCTCCATGTGTATTCATCAGTGTGTCATACTGTGAATCTGCCTTCAATCAGTTGGATACATCTCTGTTAATTCCGTATTTTCTGAATATTTTCAGGTTCTTAATTCAATGAACAACACGCACATGAAAATGTTGGTGGAAAATAATGATGTAGCAGTTGATCAGTGAATGGAAGATGAAATCACACCTTGCCTTTTTTTTTTCTGGTATTTCTGAGTATGCATCGTTCTGAAAAATGACCTTCAAGCTACACATGAGAGCTTTTTCTGTATATTTTGTATCCAAGTGATATACCATTTCTCCACACCTTGTTTTACATGTGTCGTTCTGTGAAATGACCTAAGCTTCCACACCGCTACTTTTCTGCATATATTTTGTATGTATGTGTCATTCTATAAAATGGCCCCCAACTGACATACGACTGTGCTTCTACGTATTCTTGTCATGCTGTGACCTGAACCTCAGTGACTTGCCTCTACTTCTCTCCATATCTTTTTCTTTATGGATGTGTCATTCTATAGAATGATCCTTAACTGACACATCACTCCTGTCCTTGTCTTTATTTTATGGATGTGTCATTCTGTAAAATGATCCTTAACTGACACATCACTCCTCTCCTTGTCTTTATCTATGGATGTGTCATTCTATGTTCTATAAAACGACCCTAAACTGACACGCCACTGCTTTTCTATTCTTGTCATGCTTTGAACTGAACCTCAGTTGACTTACCTCTGCTTCTCTCCATATCTTTCTTTATGTCGTGTCATTCTGTAAAACGACCCTCAACTGACACGCCACTGCTTTTCTCCACATCTTTTTTCTTTACTGATATTGTTCTCTGAACTGATCCCCATTTCTCCTCCATATTTTCACAGGCCTTTTGTGTGTGTGTGTGTGTGTGTGTGTGTGTGTATGTGTGTGTCCAGGAAACAGTGAAGTCACGGCAGACAGTGAGCGCTCACTGTACGTGCAAACCCCGCCCTGCAGGAGGCCGACGCCATCCTCCAGGAAACGGGAGTGGTCATCCTGTCTGGATTCCCTGGCACCGGCAAGACCACCCTGGCCCATGCTCTGCTCAGACGCTGCAGGCATGAGGGGTTCAAATCCTACATGCTTCGGAAGATCGAGGACTGGGACAGCCATATTGGCAGCACAAGCGCTGCGTTGTTCTGTTAGATGGGCATTTCGGGAGGGTCCAGCTGGACAGCCAGCAACATGACAGCTGGAAGCAGATAGTGGGCACAGCTCTGGCACTGATCAAGCAGGGAACATGCCGACTGATCATCACGGTCTATCCGCACGTGCTGCATCAGCTAAAGGTGATGGAAAACCATCCAAACAGCCCATTGAAGAATGACAATGCTGTCATACATTTGACAGATGTTCTGCCCAAAGACGTCAGAGAGAAGCTTCTTCAGTTTCACCTGGAGACCCTTTGCCTTGACACTGAGAGGCAGCATCAGGTCGTTCAGACAGTGCTGCGGATTGACCGCAGTGGACCTGCTTTCCCTTGGTGTTGTCAGCACATGGTGAGCCACTGGAGGTCATCGGAGGACCCCATCGCTATATTTCTGCACCCTGCTGAGGCTTACACAGAGCTGTTCAAAGACATGGTTCTTCACAACGTTCATGGATGTGTCTTTGCTGCTGTGTTAGCTCTGTCCATGAGAGGGTGTTCTACTATCTGCACCGCCTGGCAGAAACTGAACATCATCTGCAAGACCTGGGATTTACGCAGTACTGTGTCCATGAATTAGCAGTTTGTGTGCGTTCAACCTGCAGGGGTCCATATTATTTCAAGGTGCCTTTTCCAGCCGGGATCTGTACGAGGCTGCAGGGCTGGCTCTGGGTCGTTTCTCTCCGGCTTCCCACATTGTTAAAAGTTTGTGACACCCTGTTTTTGAAGCAGTATGTGCACTGTACATCAGCTGACCAAGGGTTACCTGCATGCGTCACTGTTGGGTCAATCCCCGAGCTGTTCCCTGGATCCAGAACTGTGTGCAGACGATCACCAGGCACTGGTGACGAGGCTCAATACGGAAAGGAACAGGGTTCTAAGAGAGTACGCTAGAATTTTTGTGAAGATATGTGATGGTTTTGAACAGAAATATAGACAAAGCGAAATTGTTCATGAATTCAGAGTAAGTAATGCCTTTGGTGTACTGAACCGTCTTGCATCCATTCTACGTCTTTACTGACTGGTGTTTAAGCTTGTTGACCCTCAATAAAAGAAGCCTGTCATTCATGCAAGTGATTGGTTGTGTGCTTTTGGATCGAACTGCTCAGAACTCGCCATACAGAGCGCTGTGTTTTTTGTTGATGACAAGTTACTTTTCAAAGATAGTTTCTGTTCAGAATGGACTGTGAGTTTCCCATTGCCTGGAAAAGACCAGCAGCTAACAAAAGAGGTTCCAGGACGCATTCAAATCATCACTGCAGTTGACTCAGTTCAAGGGAGGTTACAGGATTGGAGATCTCCCTCATCATCCGTCCGACCTGTTGACCTCACTCTCCAAGTGACCCCCTGAATACCTGCATCTGCAGTTAAAGGACTGATGTCATTAGCTTCTTGTTTGGGGACTGCTGCCAAAGGAAAGGATGCCGTACAAACAAAAAAAGCATAAGAAAATCACATTTCTTAGTTCCTTTGTAACGATTGCAGTTGATTACGCTTTCTACTGCATTATTCTTTCAGCAAAATGGTCTGTGTATTAGTTTATAAGTAGCAGTCTTCTTGAGAATATTGAATTATAGATGTAGAATTGAAAAAGAAAAACTCATATTTGACTATGAACCACGTGGATTTCCAGGCCAAAGGGTTTGTTTATGAGCCCTTAGTCTCTAATACATGGTTGTTATAGCTAATGTCCTTGGAGCATGTCTTATCTGTATGATGCATAACTAAGCACTAGATTAATCAACATAATATTTCTGCTCTTTTGCGGATGATATTCTGCAAAGCGCTTGTATGCTACTCAGGGTTTTTTTTTTTTTTTAATCTTTTTTTCTTTTCTTTTTCCTTATTTTTTATACATTTATACTTGAGAGACAATATGCTATGCGAAAATAACATATCTTCATCTGCTGTTAGCTAACCCATTCAGTCTTCCTGTTTGTCTGCTTGCTTGTCCATCTGTCTGCTTGTCTGTCCTCCTATCTGTCTTTCCTTATGCTTTTCCTTTGTCCTTACCAATTTCTCTTTCCACCTTGTTTATATTTTTCACTCTTTATTTATTTTTCACTCTTTTTTTTCTTCTTCTTCTTAAAGCATGCTTACACTATGTACAAGTGCCTTACCTAAGGTACAATGTATTGTACTGTGTTGTGTATGTCACCAAGAAACAATGCTTTATATACACATATGATGATTTGCTGTAGTACCGACTTTCCTGTTTGTTTATTTACTTAGTTACATATCTATGCATCTGTTTTTAGCTTGCTTCATACCTAATTTTGAATTCTTAATGTTGCTGTGAGGTTTTTTTTGTCCATATAATAATAACAAAGGAAAATAAAAATGTTGAAAGAAGATGTATTAGAAGATTATAAACCCAATGCGTATCTTGTGAATGGCTTTTTGAGACCTTTTCTGACTGTTTTCAAGAGGCTGTTGGGTAACAGCGTCTCCCATTTTCCTCTGTCTGCATTGAACTAGGCCAGAAATGTCAAAACACTTGCCTTTAATTGTCAGACTGGGTTCTCCTTGTCGCCAAATGTGGACAGGTCTAGATTTCCATATCTGCAATTCATGGTTGGAGTCAATTCCAAAATGGGGGGTAAACCAAATCTTAAGCTCAGAAGGAAAGACATGCCATGATCTATTACATTCTGATTGATTGGGTGAATGGCTTGATGATAATCACCGGATCTGTGTGAATCAGGTGTGTGAAAACTATCTTCTTCTTTGTTTGTGGAGTTCACATGTCCTGTGCATGTCTACTTTGCTGTCGTTCATTGCTCTGACTACATGAATACTCCATCCACGAAATCAATCATGCGTCTGTTTTTTAATTGTAAGGGGAGATAAGAATTCTTTTCCCATAACTATTGAATTGATTGGTAATGCCTTCAAAGACCCTCTACTACAGCACAATACAAGTAGCTGTCTCAGATGCAGCATCGCCCCCATGTTCCAAGAGTAGACAACCCTCAGTTTTTTGTTCTTTTCTCTGAGGATTTGAACTCCATACCTGACATGCATCCTGCTGTGTGTGTGTAGTCAGACAGATGTGGCCATTGGTCAGCTGGCATGCTTCCCACTGATGCTTTGTCCTGTCATCTCTGTACAGGACGGTGAGGTGTTTCCATACCAGCAGGTTCTTTTTTTCCCACTGTTCCAAAGAAAGTTGGTCTGGCTGTTTCCAGGGGTGGAAATCCTGAACAATTTTCATGAGATGAAGTGGGTCTGAAAAGAAGTGAATATGTCTTTTAGGGGCAAAAAAAGCTCTTAGTATGTCGTCCATTTCTTGAGAGAGGCTATGGATTCACCCTATTGGTGCCTCTCTGCTCACCCTATTGGTGCCTCTCTGCTCATGGAAGCTATTGTCATCATTTGGTAGGTTTGCTCCAAGACCCTGACCACCGAAAAGAGGATGCTGTTGATGAGCAGATGGGTTCTGACAGCCTAGAAGTTTTCTACACTGGCCGTCAATGATTTCTTATCCAGCATGGGAGACGAGTGGCATGACAAGCAAGGGAGCTACAGGAGCCAGGGTCATCCCAGTGTTTTGTGTCGAGTTGATGAAATCTACAAGGTCCTGCTTTCAGCTGTCAAAAGGCTGGGTCTTCTTTGATGAACAAGCTGTCAAGAAGAAGAAGAACAGATCATCCCTCTTTATTTCTTGGTTCAGAAGATGTCATTCCGATCACAGTAGCGGCCTCAAGTACGGAAGCAGCGTCAGTGTGGAGGCAGCTTGTGTCGTCACCCAGCCTCTCTGCAGCAGGTGATATATGCTGCAGTACATCTAGCCTTGAGGAAGCAGTGTCAGACGGATCATCATTGGGTGCCACGCTATGTCTCTCTCTTTTCCCTCCACGTTGAAAGCTTTGAGCTGATGTATATATATACATCAGTTGAATGAGACGCTTCATTGAGGAAGCCTT
>JADBJO010002613.1:125000-135000 GCA_016801955.1 Conus betulinus | reverse complement strand
CCTCTACCTGTCAGGCCGGCTGGCTCAGGTGAGTTTGTATGTTTCGAGAATGGCTTTTAAAACCCAGGATTAATAACTATTCCCACGTGTTCAAAAAAAACAAAAAAAAACTTTTATCCCCAAATTTCCAAATCGTTAAAATCCATTGCAATGCCCTGACGTCTCTCTCCTCAGATTTTCAGGAGAGAGAGAGAGGGGGGGGGGGGGGGGGGAGAGAAGGAAAATGATAATCGTATATCATCTTTGGACAGATACGAACGAGAGAGACAGAGACAGAGACAGACAGAGAAGGAAAATGATATTCGTATGTAATCTTTGGACAGATGCGAACGTGAGAGACAGACAGACAGACGGGGGGAGGGGGGGGAGACAGACAGAAAACGTGAGAGAGAGAGAGAGAGAGAGAGAGAGAGAGAGAGAGAGAGAGAGAGAGAGAGAGAGAGAGAGAGAGATAGTTTTATTATCTTTGGACAGATACGAGCGTGATTATATTTTTTCAACCCCACCAGCACAAGTATGGGTCGACATTGGTTGAGCACCTTCCTTTCCTGTCCCCCCTCTCCCGCCCCCCACCCCCCCCCCCCCCCCGACCTCACCTGGACCATCTTCTGACGGAGGTTCTCTCCTCTGCATGTTTGGTCACCCTGGGTGTACTGGCACTGGAGAATCAGAGTGGATCCGCATATTGACCCTGTGATGAGGATGATGGTTAGGATTTGTAGGAGTGTCGCTTCAGAAGAAGGTGAATGAGGAGGTTTGACATGGTGAACGTTGGAAGCCTTCCTCAGACTGGATGCTGTGACTCTGGTTCCTGTGAACCTCTCCTGTGATGTTCCCTGTGTGCAGAGAGAAGGCCTTCTGTTCGGACCTCTCCTGTGATATTCCCTGTGTGCAGAGAGAAAGCCTTTTATTAGGAAGACAGGCATTGAGGATGTGACTTCTTAGGGTCTCATCTATTTTTTTTCTGGGGTTGAAAAAAAGTCATTTCTTGTTATTGTTATGGGTTGCTCTCAGGAACTCAGGTTTTTTTGTTGTTGTTTTTTTTTTTTTTTTTGGGGGGGGGGGAGGGGGGGGGGGGATTTCCAGAAACATTTTTGACTTGGGATTTTTGTGTGTGTGTGAGAATCTTATGGAAAGGTCTTCGTGTAGCTGAGTTGTATGCTGGGTGCGAGTGAATTTTGTGTATGTAGGCGTGAGGATGGGGGTGGGGTGGGGTCTGTGGAAATTCGTCCCCACCCCGCCCCTTTCCAGGATTTGGGATTTCCATTATTTTGGAAGGAACTTGTAGTAGTTCCCGTCGGGAAGGAGAATTACAAGAGTCGAGGTGGGTGTTATGTAATTGTAAGAAAGTGCTTTTCCCACTGGGAAGCCTTTTATTTTTTTCTGGAAGAGCGTTCGGCTTTAGGCATTTTCCCCCGTTTTCGGTGAACATTTCAGTTGTACTTGTGGTGAATGAAATACGCTGCGTGCTTGGGTGAGGTTTTTTGCCTTTTTTTTTTATTCTGCTTGGTCATTTTCCTGCCTACGATTTAAAGCATTCTTTGGGCTCGCCCCCCACTCCTCCCCCTTCCACTCCCCAAGACAGTCAAATGTCGTCCGATGCAGAAGATGGGAATCAATTGTTAAAGAAAAGGCAGTGTCTGCAAATGCTATTCTACCATTGACCATTTGGTCTGTCGAGAGAACACACACACCCCCCCACACACACACACACTTCTCTAGGGCTTCATTAACAAACAACAATCTGCTTTTTAACTGACGAAGGCATACGAGAGCAGGCAAGAATCTGGTATTCTCCAGGATCTTTATGATCCAGTGTTTTTAGGCTCTCTCTCTCTCTCTCTCTCTCTCTCTCTCTCTCTCTCTCTCTCTCTCTCTCTCTCTCTCTCTCTCTCTCTCTCTCTCTCTCTTTACCTTGCTGATCGTCAGTTCCAAGTCCAACTTGGCGCCATGCTGTCTGAAATCCACGAGCAGGAGCTGGGTGTACCTCAGGGAGTAAGTATTCTCTCTGCTCTCTGAGGCATAAAAACGAATGAGATTGTCAGTTCTGTAAACCAAAGGTTCCAGTTCCTTTCTGTTGATGATTTTGCACTGTATGCGACTAGGGCAGCTGGCGTACAACGTCCGTTCCAATTTGAGAGAGCGCAAGATCTGACGGTGGCTTGACGAACATGGTTTTACTTTTTCGACAACTTTATAAAGTCACAGCCAGCATTTGAAAACTTCTTGATCCAAAGTAGTGAACATCCTGAGAGTTGTGACACACACGAATTGGTGCGATGATAAAAAAAAACTTCTTCTTCTCAATCTTTACAGGATTCTGATCTGGTCCAAACTGAACTATAGCTGTGTTTGTCTAAAGCTCTTCAAGACCTTGGATCTTATTCATCATTAAGGCTTCGATTCTGGGGGGCATTCCGAACTACCTCTGTATACAGTCTGCATGCAGAGGTAGGAGAACAATTACTGTCCAATCGTTGGCTGAAACTCTTTGAACTGTTGTTTGAACCTCTTCTCTGAACCCCCAAACCCTGCTCACGACTGCGTTTTGATCTGACGTTCCTCAAGACATTTGAACATTCCATGCCTGGGACTCCATATTCCTCCCCATTTGAACGGCGCGGACAAAAAAAAAACCTTGGAGTCATTTTCGATTCGTTCACATTTCCTGACCACCCACCATAGACTTCCCCCCGTCCTGGAGATCCACTTGGATCTGGCCTTAAATCCACCAGTTCTCTGGCATACAAACAATATGGTTTTGTCGAACTCCGTTCTAAATTTCCATCCTTTTAAAGACATTTTTCTGATGGCTCCAAATCTGCAGAGGGAGTTGCTTCTGCTGCTAGAGCTCAACGTCTCCATCTGAAGATTTTGCTAAACACATTCCCACTGACAGGTCCATCCACGCTGCTGAGCTCACAGCATTGTCCTGGCTCTTGAAATGATGTCTAAATCAAAACATAAAGACTTCTTCATTCTTTCAGATTCCCTTTCTGCCTTGGAGGCCGTTGATGACCCCGTAACCTCAAGCACCCTCAACTGCTTGATTTGTTTGAACTGTACAGCTCTCTGAAAGCTGATGGACACAACATAGTTTGTACTCGGGTTCCTGATCATGACGGCATTCAAGGAATTGAGGTGATTGAACAACTTGCCAGGAATGCCAAGAAGGGCTGAGCAGATTCTCTGACCCTCTCAATGATCTGAAACCTAAACCCAGACTTATGTCAAAGACTTCTGGCAAGGGGAATGGACCTCGCCAGCTATATCAAATCCTTCGAAATCCGTTCACAGGTGAAACGAGTTTTTACCCACGTGCCGGTGGTTACCGTAAAGAAGAAACAGTTTGGCGCCGATTGTACACAGGCGACTTCTTTTACACCCACACCTAGCTTTTAAAAAGTGAAGAAACTCCATTGCGCACTCCATGTGATTTGCTACTTTCTGCGAAACATGTTTATGTAAAGTGTTGGAACTTACAGGAGGTTTGCCATAAACACTGTACAGGAGACGACATGAAAACCTTGTTCAGAGAGATCCCACCCTGATGCGATAATTTTTTTTTTTTCTGAAAGAGACAAACATTTTCAGTTGATCTAGGATTTTATGGGGAAAAAAAAAGATTGTAAAGCAATTGTAACGTGTTTTTAGAGCATCTGCCAATATATTGAGTTTTTCTTTTTAAACATCTACGTGGAGGGTTGACTTCAAGGGAGCGAGAGCCCTGATATGGCCCTTTACGATCAGATAGGCTGTAAGCAACATGGACTGAACTGAATGGAGGTAGTGCAATTCCCGTGTGACACCCTCCAGGATTTGTCAGTCCCCTGTGTTCCACAGAGAGTGAGTGGTCTTTTCTGAGGCCATTTCCCTAGTTGCTATGTTTGTGAATAGATTGTGTGGCCAGATAACAGTGCGAAAACATGTGAGGACGAAAATTTTGATTAAACTTAAATTGTATGTAGATTTTGTGCAGTCAAATCCGTGTTTTGAATCTTATTGTTCGTCTGAATGGCTGGTGCTTGGTGAGATTTCCGTGTGTAACCTCTTCTTTGCCGTCCAGTGTGTCTTATCCATACAAGTATAAATACACCCAGACAGACACTTTGTGACTCTGTCTGTCTGTCTGTCTGTCTGTCTGTCTGTCTGTCTCTCTCTCTCTCTCTCTCTCTCTCTCTCTCTCTCTCTCTCTCTCTGTGTGTGTGTGTGTGTGTGTGTGTGTGTGTGTGTGTGTGTGTGTGTGTGTGGGTTAAAATGTTTTCTGTTTGTGTACTCCTTCAGTTAAGGGCCTTGGCCCAAACTGATTAAATTTTCGCTTTCACATTAGCGTTCTCTCTCTCTCTCTCTCTCTCTCTCTCTCTCTCTCTCTCTCTCTCTCTCTCTCTCTCTCTCTCTCTCTCTGTGTGTGTGTGTGTGTGTGTGTGTGTGTGTGTGTGTGTGTGTGTGTGGGGGGGGGGGGGGGGGGGGGGGGGGGGGGCGGGGAGGCAGGGAAAGCAGGGAGGAAGTGTTCACACGCTGCGCGGTGTGTGTAGTCTCTGACCTATAAAGCTTTGGGTTGGGTTGGACTCCGTCAAGTCCGGCTTGGACAGATCAGAAGAGAGAGGGTGGCCAGTTCAGCCACGTAAAGCTCTCTCTCTCTCTCTCTCTCTCTCTCTCTCTGTCTGCATGTCTGCTCTCTCTCTCTCTCTCTCTCTCTCTCTCTCTGAGACTGAGTATCTCTGTGCATGTGTGTGTGTGTGTGTGTGTGTGTGTGTCTTACGCCATGCTGTTCCAAGCACCCAATCCAGTCTGACTTGGGGCGGCACGGTCAACTGTTTAGAGGGGAGATGAGGAGAAGCAGTTTGCCATTCTTGAAATTTCTTGTAGACTGCTCTGTTGTGACTCCTAGGAGTTGTGTCAACACGCCTTAGAGAGCAATATCCGCCCCTCTTGGGTTTACAGCTGGGCATTGTTATGGTAAACATTTATCATCATCATCATCATCATCATCATCATCATTATGAATACTTATATAGCGCCTATCCTCGGTTAGAGACTAAGCTCTAAGCGCTTTGCAATCCACACTCGTTTACTCAAAGGGCTGCCTACCTGGGTAGTGCCGACTGAAGAGCTGCCAGCTGGCGCTTCATTCAGCCGTTCTTCTAGCAAACAATACTCGCCCATTCTGTGTTCACAGCTAAGTAGTGCTATTGTAAACCCTCTCGTCAGACAATAACCTACCCATTCTGTATTTAGAGCGAGTTAGTGTCACTGTAAACATTCTCGACAGATAAAAACCCACCCATTCATGCACACACACACACACACACACACACACACACACACACACACACACACACACACACACACTATTCCGGCGAGGCAGAATCGATGCCATCACTTTGACAAACACTACCCGCTAATTCTGTGTCTTCAGCGAGGCAGAGTCAATGTCAACACTGAAGAGCTGAACTTGGCAGTGATCACGACCTTCTCGAGATGGGCATTCAAACATTTCAAGAAAAAGGAGAGATTAAAAAAAAAAAAAAGGCCCGTCTGGAATAAGGTCTGGACAACCTGAAACATCTTGCCTCCGCTGAAAAATTTTCTTCAAGTCCATAAGAGGAAAAGTCGTCCCAGTACTACTGCTTGAAAAAGATCTCAACGTACTCATGAACGATGTCGACCAGGTCATGACTGACACAGCAACAGAGATGCCAGGAATAAGCTGACGGAAATCCAGGTCATGGGGTCACGGCCACTATCTAAGAGATGTGTGAGGCAAGAATGAGCTGAAAAGTGCACAAGGAAAGTGAGAAGGGAAGAGGGAGGGAAACGACACTATAAACAATGGGACGACCAGTCAAGAGAGGAAAAACACAGAGGCAAGCTAAATTAATAATAGTGATGACATAGAGAGAGAGAAAAAAAACTAGACAACAACAACACAAAGCGAGTGTTTAAGATCGTCAAAATCCTGACCAATCAGAAACAAAATCAACATCATTCTGGAGAAACACGACAAGTCTCGCTCAGGGAAAAAAAAATCGACCCAGTATTGCTTTGACCTGTACAACAAACAGCAAAGCAAGTCCAAATCCACTAACAGTGGAAGATGAATTAGATGTGGATAACTGTCCGGCACTGCATGAGGAACCTGGTAGCAGTGAAGTCACTGGAATGGAGTAAGGGCTGCAGGCATCAGCAAGATCTCTGCAGAATTCCTGAAACGTGGCAGAGAGGCAGGCGCCTAAAGACATCCTAACTATCATCTACATCAACGTCTGGCTTACTGGCCAGTGGCTCCCTCCATGGACTCAACATCTAATTGTCATCCTTCCAGGGAAAGGAAACCCTTCAAACAGCAAGAACTATTACACTATCACTGACTAGACATGCCTGTAAAATAATAATCATTCTCGATAGATCGAAACTGCAACAAGGTATCGTTATTGCTGAAAAAACAGGTTTCATTCCACAAAAGCAAAAATGCCATGCAAAAGGGTTTCAACATGTATACCCTCTGTGGAAAAGCGCCTCCAATACCAGAGCGAGTTGAACCATGTCTTCGTAGACTTCAAGACACATCTGGCAGGAAGCGCTAAGGGCCACAATAAAGATACTTTACATCAGGCAGAAGTCAGTGAATACACCCAGCAACTTTACCTACAGAAACCAGTGCAGTCCTCACACAGGGCGCTATTGAAGAGTGGTTCAGAACTCCAGTTGGAGTTCGTCAGGGCTGCCATCAGTATCGTCCAATTTTGAACAGTCATGGGCGCGCTATGTCTCATGCATTTAAAGATCATGTGAGCGCAGTCTGCGCTGCAGGAAGAACCATCACCAACAACTGCTTCAGCAGTTACATTGATGCTCAGACAGGCAATGAAGAAGAAGTCGCCAAGCTTGTTAAAATACTGGATGAAACATCGACAAGATCTCGTTTGTAAATCAGTGCCAAGAAGACCCAGGTGATGGCCATCCACAACCAAACCGACAATTCTGACATCACTGTTCATGGACAGAACTAGGAAGTTTGTGACAGTTCACTGACCTGGGATCAGCCATTAAAAAATAAGGGATCACTGCCTCTCTGGGTCACACTGGCATCTCCGGGTTATCTTTTCCTTATCTGTCTTTTAGTTGACTCTGGGGGTACGGGCGGTAGGGTACAGTGAGAGCGCGAGAGACCCACTCGCCCCAAGGGAAGGTCCTGTGGACGGTGGAAAAGACTGCACACCCAGGATCCGCCTTAGACGGCACGTAACACCATGTGGCCAAGCCCTGGAGTTCTACTGCTTTCACCTGTCAGCGAAACAGCAACGATGTCTACTGTGGGATGCGCGCAGCGGTTCGCTTGGTTGTAGTGTCTTATGCCGGTAGATCCTACATTAAAATACGGGCTTACGCGCTTTTATGGAGGTTCTGTTCTGTTGCGTATATGGTAACACAGCGGCATCTGCCAGATAGCAGTTATGTCCCTTGACGTCTTAATGAAATGCATTGTACGTGTCTTGCACCCTCTGTGAACACAGACCAGGCTTCAAAGGGCAGTGCAGGATTGCTCCTGGCTGTTGGGTTTGACAGCTAAAGACAGCCCTTCTCCGGTTCCACCGGCATCTTCAGATGCATCCTTTTCCTGGAATCTATCATAAACAAGAAAGAGATCCCTTACCTCTTTGGGCAGCAAAGACATCGTCAGTACTCCCCGGACAAAAATATATGTAATGGCATAGCATTTCCGTGATACACAAGATAAGGATCCTGCATTCAGTTCCCAAATCTAAACAATCCACTGTCGGCCGATGCTCTTTGTCTGTCTCCCATCTACATAGCTGGAAAGAGTTTCCTCTTTTACCTCGTCAAAAGCTTTCAGGTTATATTCACACCTTCTATTATCCTGTCTGATGGTTTCCCATGTATCTGTTCAACCACCCCCCACCCCCATCTCCCATCCTTCAGCCCCATTTGTTTGTGTACCCAAGTGTTTGTTTTTCTATATAGTATACATGCATACCATGAGGTACGGAAGTGTTTTGTTCTGCACAAGATGAAATACCATATGATGTTGACGATTACGATCATTATCATAATCGTCATCATCATCATTATCGTCTTCGTCGTAATCGTCGTCGTCATCATATTCATTATAATTACTATTTTTTTTTATTCGTTCCTGTCACGTGGCTTTGCTATTGTTTTGAAGGTTAGACACATTCGTTACCTTGGTGTGGTCTTTATTCCAATACCTACGAACACACATGACAAAGAGACATGGACAGAACGTCAGTCCAGTCCAATCATTTCTGTCCTAACTGACAAGACACTGACCAGCCATCACGTCCAGCTGATGAGTTGGTTTCCACCCATCTGCTGTTCGCTACTTTCCAGAGACGGGTAGGTTTTGTATTGTTTTGGACTTGTTCTTTCCACCGAGCAACGCCCAGAACGTCTCTCTGTACCTGGACCCCATCTTATAATACACACAGATGCTGAAAAGTGGGAGTTGATGTTGATGAAGGCTTCCGCCAGCCAGAGGCAGCTGAAGTAGAAGTTCTGCTGCCGCCCCCCAGCCGTCATCTCTGGCATGAAGAGACAGACGATGCGCAGCAAGGTGGTGGGGAACACACACAGGATGAACAGCACCGAACTCCCGATCAGCATCTTGGTGAGAGCCACCTCCCTGGGGGAGGGAGGACGACGTTTCCGAACGCCACGCCACAGCCTGACGAAGTTTGACGGTTGTGACAGTCGTCGCTATCACCACCACCACACATCACACCGCCAGTGAGAGCCGTGCCAAAGAAAATGCTGTCGAGAAAATCAATGAACTGCTTATTCCTGGAATAAAAGGGACCAGCCACCATCGACTTGAAGGCGATGCCCAGGACGGGATCATGGAGACAGCCGATTTGGTATCGGAAGGTGACGATGAAGAACAGACCGAGCAACGTGACATAGACAACGACAACGATGACGGCCATAGTCCTGGTGCGCATCAGAGTCTGGAATTTGAGGGGGTTCAGGACACAGAAGCTTCTTTCACAGGCAATGACGGCTGTCAGGACAAAGGAGACGAAGACTGCGCCCTGCGGGAAGTTGAGGTTGTAGGTGGTGACGAACGTGGCGACAGGGCCATAGTCACCAAACGGCACTGTGATGTATTCACCATTCAGTGTAATGGAAGACACTAGATACAGCTCATCAGCCAGGGACAGAAAGAACAGGCACAGATTCACACGATCCCGGAGATTCTGTTTGTAGAGAAAACGGCCATGTTGATGACGTTAGCGGGCGCACCAAACAGGAACAAGAACGACAACAAGCTGTTTTTGGCTTTCCGGAAGTAGGGCTCCACGTCTGCGTCAAACACGTTGTCGGGGTTGTCCCAAGGGAAATATTCCATCTGGCTCAATCTGATTTCCATACATCCCTCCAGAACTGATATCGTTCTGTTCTCGATGTTGGAATCGTTGTCGGTGGATACGCTACTTCCAGGGGTTACCCCATGCTCATCTCCGCTTCCATCTGGAACGGAAAAATTCAAGATGGCATCAGCACTTCGCGATATTATAATACCTGCCGAAAACATGGTACGTTCAGTGTGCTGACGCCTGTTGTCAGTTTGTCAGTGTGTTGCTGGAAGCGCCAAGGAAATAGGAAAAGACAAGACTGTCAGAAATTCCAAGAACAGAGGAATGGTTCTGGGAGAATCCGTGACAGCGTAGCGCTATCAGGTCCGAGTCTGAGGAACAAAACGACATTAATCTTCAGGCAGGTACACTTTAGTGAAACTGAAACAAAAAGAGTGTAGAACACCATTCCATGTTTAGATGAAAACTGTGAAGTATCATTTCACGAGCACAAAAACTCGCCTGAGTGCACATGAAAACGGGACAAAACATGTGGCAGACACTGGGAGATAATCCGAAAAGGCCACAAAACAAAAATTTGATCAGGTGATGACTTGATTCTGTGGGAGCTCTCCTTCTCTAGGTTATCATGTTTTATGTCTGAG
>JADBJO010002613.1:115000-120000 GCA_016801955.1 Conus betulinus | reverse complement strand
TTGGTGTTCCCCAAGGATCTGTTCTTGGTCCTCTACTTTTTTTCTCTCTATATTAATGATCTTCCCTTATACGTTACAGAAGGCGTATGTGAAATGTTTGCAGATGATACGTCTATTCATTCGAGCCATTCTAATTTGAAGCAATTATCCACGACTCTGCAGAACAATGTTAATAACTTAATTGATTGGACTGAGCTGAACCACATGTCTTTGAAACGACCAAAAAACTAAATACATGATAATAACTTCGCGACAAAAACGGCAAAAAAAAAACCTTCAGTCAGTCTGCCTTCTATACACATAGGTAGTACAGTCATTCATGAAGTTGATACTCATAAAGTTCTAGGTGTTACTATCGACAATAATCTTTCCTGGTCACCCCATATCGATAGTTTATGCAAACGTATTTCCCAAAGGTTATTTCAACTTTCAAAAATTAAGAATTTCCTCGATGTTACAGCTCGAAAGAAATTTCTTTCATGCATTTATTTCATCATCTATCGATTATGCGTCAACGCTCTATGATCAATGCAGTGCAAACGCATTAAGATATTTAAACAGGATCTATAAACGCTCTCTGAAATTAGTACTTTCAAAAGCTACTAGTTTGACGACTGAAGACTACTTAGCGCTGGAGATCCTTCCATTATCGTATAAACTACAGTTTAACAAAGCCGTTGTAATGTATCGAATAATGAACGGATTTGCTCCTGTACACTAACCACACGATTTCCGCGAAATCAATCAAGATACACGAATAATATTGTAATGAGAAAACCCAGAATTGATCTTTTTAAAACAAGCCTCGCCTATTCAGGAGGGGCCCTTTGGAACTCCTTACCAAATTACATGAAGGATAAGAAAAACATCAGCTCGTTTAAATCAGCAGCTTACAAAGCATTCCTCTTTCAGGCACTAAAAACTAAAAATAAAGTACACTACATATTTTAGATATGATATTCCTCTTCATGCCATATAATACGAAAGAAAGAATATAAGAGACATTGTGACCATTGATATGTTCAAACAATACTGTACAGTTTGTTGATGTTGTTGTTGTTAGATTAGATCAATTCCTTCATGTGTGTGTGTGTGTGTGTGTGTGTGTGTGTGTGTGTGTGTGTGTGTGTGTGTGTGTGTGCGCGCGCGCGCGCGCGCATGCATGCATATGGATGCTTGCACGATTTTGTCGTTTGCTTTTGTAGTATTAGTCTGTTACTTCTTATAGTTTGCAAGTTGACTAGTGTATTCACTTTTTAGTCTTTTGTTGTCATATTGACTTGTGTGTTTTTTTTTTTTTTTTTTTTTTTCCCAGGGCTGGGTGAAAAAAGCATGCGCAATTTGCTTATCTCATTACCCTGGTAAAATAAAATTTCGTTCGTTCGCGCTCGTGCACGCACACGCGCACTTGCACACACACACACACACACACACACACACACACACACACACCTCTCTCTCTCCTCTCTCTCTCTCTCTCTCTCTCTCCTCTCACACACACACACACACACACACACACACACACACACACACACATTTAACTCCCCTCCGCGCGCTTCTAATTCCTCCGCTTACGCCCAGAGAGAGAGAGAGAGAGAGAGAGGAGAGAGAGAGAGAGAGAGAGAGAGAGAGAGCGAGAGAGAGTGGAGGAACTTACAATGGATCACTGTGTTGGCGCTCACAGTGGCGACAGGAGTGATAAGGCGCACACCCAGTAACATTCGCAGCGTCAATGATCTGTGGTGTCTTGCGGTCATTCTGTGTGGGTAAGGTAAGGTTAGGTTGCTTATAGCCCAGCCGACCGCAAAGGACCCCATCAGGGCTGTCACCACGTTGAGGTCAACTTACAAGTTATTAAAAGAGAGAGAGAGAGAGAGAGAGAGAGAGAGAGAGAGAGAGAGAGAGAGAGAGAAGAGAAGAAGAAGAAGAAGAAGAAGAAAAACCATTCGCACATCTCTTTAAAATACCCCGTCTTTAAAAAAAAAAAAAAAATCGCACCAGAAACTCCGTTAGAAAGTCTTCCTTCCGTAAAAATCTTAGATCAGGTGCAATATGTTAATAATCAATCTCTTTCAGAAACTCAAAGATCATGTCAGGTGGGACATCTCTGAACAAAGTCTTCATGGAGCCTGCTGTCAAGTGAGTGTGTATGTCTCACATCGTGCAAACCCCAACACTCTAAACAAAGATGTTTCACTATGAGTTGGAACATGGCCTGGAAATGCACCACGGAGCTTCCTCTTCACCTTGTAACAGATCAGAACGAGTGGTCTGTATGCCAACGGCACCAGACTGTTTCGTCTTTACGGCCGCCTCGGGGGAAAAAAAAATAAAAAAAAAAAATAGAATAAACTCTTTCAGGGTTGGACGGTTGGCCTGCGCTTGTTTTAACCGCCACTATTAGATTGTTCGTCTTTGTATTTCTTTGACTTTATTCACGTCAGAGGGGTGAGAGAGAGAGAGAGAGAGAGAGAGAGAGAGAGAGAGAGAGAGAGAGAGAGAGAGTCAGCTGAAACACGCATTCTTTGCACGCACGAACACACACACAACAAACACACACACACACACACCACACACACACACACACACACACACACACACACACATGCTGTGCTAGTCTTGAATAAAAGTTACTCCATGTCAGCTTTTCTCATGGGGAGCAAAAGTTACCCTACTTGTTGACTGGATTTTAAATAGTTTATTTTCCCGTCTGCGAGTTCCGTTCCTCTTGTCATCCCTCTGGGTAAATGAAGTGATCACAGAGTGATGAGTATATATGCTTGTAACGATCTGTGTAGGGTGTTATGTCTGCATGAATGGATAAGGGATGTAGAATGAACCACATCTGTCTCAAACGTTTCGCTCATCCAAATGGACATGGACAAGGGGGAGGAGGGGGGGGGGGGGGGGGGGGAGAGGAATTGAGGGGGTAGGGAGGGGGGGGGGAGATATGTAAGACAGTTATTCACTGTACATCTCAATGTTGCTGAGATGTTTACAGAGATGAAAGAAAAATGAAATAATGTACAGCATCTGTCACTTTTTTTTTTTTTTTTTTTTTTGAGACTGCACTGTGCTATTTTGGGTGGATATTGCGACATCATTCCATTTTATGTCATATCAGTTGAGGAGTAGGCTACAAGTGGGAGAAGCTGGAGGTTTTCACTTTAAGCATATTTTGTTTGTACTCTGGATAAAACAAAAAAAAAAAACACTTTTTCATGCATACGTTACATACGTTAAGAGAAATGTAAAAAAAAAGAAAAAGAAAAAAACGAAAGAAAGAAGCTATGTGTTGGATTGCGTTTGTGTTATTATGAATCGGGGGGGGGGGGGGGAGGAGAAAGAGAGAGGAGAGAGAGGGGGGAGGAGAGAGAGGGAGGGAGAGAGAGGAGGGGAGAGGAGGGAGGGGAGAGAGAGGGGGGAGAGAGGGGGGGGAGAGAGAGGAGAGAGAGAGAGAGAGAGAGGAGAGAGAGAGAGAGAGAGAGAGAGAAGAGAGAGAGAGAGAGAATAAGAAGAGAGAGAATCAGCTGAAACACGCGCATTCTCGCACGCGCGAACGCACACAGAGAGAGAGAGAGAGAGAGAGATGAGAGAGAGAGAGAGGAGATCTCGAGAGAGGAGAGAGAAGAGGAGAGGAGAGGAGGGAAGAGAGGGAATAGAGAGAGAGAGAGAGATAGAGAGAGAGAATCAGGAGAGATAAAGAGAAGCATATAAATATAGAGAGATATGAGAGAGCAGCACACACGCAACACGCATATAAATATATATATAAGCATGCACACACGCACGCGCGCACGCACATATGCATACACACACGCGCGCGCGAGCGCACGCACACACACACACACACACACACACACACACACACACACACAAAGACAGAGACAGACAGAGAGGCAAGCACGCAGATAGACAGACAAACCGAAAGACATGTACTCGCACACAGACAGACAGACAGACAGAGACTGACAAACAGACAGACAGACAGAGACAGACAGATAGACAGACAGACGGAGACACAGACTAAAGTAGACATTCACGCACAAGTTTAGACTCGCGCCAGCAGCCAACCAGGAAGTAGGTGCCAAAGAAATTGACGAGCTGGGCCAGGCCAGACCGAGTACTGTACAGCCGGGTCACAATGCCCTGTCAATCCCTGTCGCCTGGCACCCCACTGTACGCACAAGGCTCGGGCCGGGCTCAGTCAACCGTATCAGAGTCACGTTCAGCGATCGAAAACCCGGGGCGAACGTTCGGTTCGGAAAGATATGTGGCCACACGCCACAATTAGGATTTTGCGCTATATTAATAACTGCGTAATCTACGTAAAGGTTTTGAGGCCTACCAACAATTTTAGCCAGCATTTAATGTTAAACTGATAATTGATTTTTTTTAAACTCCCCACCAATTATTTCCCTTGTTCTGGAGGATTTCCACCGATGAAATAACGATCTTTGAGTGCACGACCTTCCCCTTAGTTGACGGCACATTTCAGGCTTTGGCACTCACCTCCCTGATCCTAAATTTTGTGCCAGCTTGACGGACCCAATTAGTCCCGCTCCTTTGATTTTCATCTGTCTGCTGGGAGCCACCTGGCTTGTATATGTATGGCCATATGACAGGAAATGAGAAGAAAATCAACTTTCAGACACACACACACACAAATTCTCAAAACAATCTAGTAACGCCAGTCTATAGATACTCGATCCCTTAACCGAGGCCTTGGCGCATTAATTTTTGTGTGCAGCCTGTGAAATCGGCGCACACAAGATCGCTTGACAATTATTGAACATGATCCTTTGCGGCGCACAGAAGGTAGAAAATAAATAGGAGCGAAGACCGTTTGGGATTACCCCGCCACGTGGGCAGCCACTTTCCGACTTCGAAGGATTTAGGAGACCGATTAGTGTTATGCTAGGAGCGTGTCACGACTGAAGACAATCCCCGCATAACTATGCAGAGCTTAAAAACATTTTGATTGTAGCCGTGTTGCTCTA
>JADBJO010002613.1:97500-110000 GCA_016801955.1 Conus betulinus | reverse complement strand
AAATACCCTTCCCTCAACA
This sequence comes from Conus betulinus, assembly GCA_016801955.1. Taxonomy (NCBI): domain Eukaryota; kingdom Metazoa; phylum Mollusca; class Gastropoda; order Neogastropoda; family Conidae; genus Conus; species Conus betulinus. The sequence continues at coordinate 109,981 of JADBJO010002613.1, read as the reverse complement.
ACCTAGTTCTTTGAAATACTCTTCCCTCGTCAATCTCCCTTTTTCAAATACCTCCCCCCAACATCTCTCTTTCAAGTACCCTCCTCTCAACAACCTAGCTCTTTGAAATACCCTCCCCCTCGTCAATCTCCCTTTTTCAAATACCCTTCCCTCAACAACCTAGTTCTTTGAAATACTCTCCCCTCGTCAATCTCCCTTTTTCAAATACCCTCCTCTCAACAACCTAGTTCTTTGAAATACTCTCCCCTTGTCAATCTCCCTTTTTCCTCTCAACAATCCAGTTCTTTGAAATACTCTCCCCTTGTCAATCTCCTTTTTTTTCCTCTCAACAATCCAGTTCTTTGAAATACTCTCCCCTTGTCAATCTCCCTTTTTCCTCTCAACAATCCAGTTCTTTGAAATACTCTCCCCTTGTCAATCTCCCTTTTTTCCTCTCAACAACCCAGTTCTTTGAAATACTCTCCCCTTGTCAATCTCCCTTTTTCCTCTCAACAATCCAGTTCTTTGAAATACTCTCCCCTTGTCAATCTCCCTTTTTTTTCCTCTCAACAATCCAGTTCTTTGAAATACTCTCCCCTTGTCAATCTCCCTTTTTTCCTCTCAACAATCCAGTTCTTTGAAATACTCTCCCCTTGTCAATCTCCCTTTTTTCCTCTCAACAATCCAGTTCTTTGAAATACTCTCCCCTTGTCAATCTCCTTTTTTCCTCTCAACAATCCAGTTCTTTGAAATACTCTCCCCTTGTCAATCTCCCTTTTTCCTCTCAACAATCCAGTTCTTTGAAATACTCTCCCCTTGTCAATCTCCTTTTTTCCCTCTCAACAATCCAGTTCTTTGAAATACTCTCCCCTTGTCAATCTCCCTTTTTCCTCAACAATCCAGTTCTTTGAAATACTCTCCCCTTGTCAATCTCCCTTTTTCCTCTCAACAATCCAGTTGTCAATCTCTCTTTTTCAAATACCCCCCCCCCCCCCCCCCCCTCAATAACTTACTGTTTCAAATACCCTTTCTTCCTCAGCCTTCCTGTTTCAAATACCCTCTTTTCAAAAATCTTCGCTTCTTTTTCAAATACCCTCCGTTCATGCACCTCCTCCCCTCTCACCCCCTCACCCCTACCCCCCCATCCCCACCCCGTTCCTTTTTTTTTTTGGGAGACGGAATAGCTCAGTGGTAGAGCGCTGGACTCGTAATCTTGGTGATCCTGGGGTTGCGGGTTCGAATCTCCCACCGGGCCGTTTCGGTACAGGGGGATTTTTCCCTCGGAGTTAATATTGGTTCTGAATCCCTTTCCCATACAGTCCGAATGAGACCATAAACCGAGGTTCCGTGTGTGAACGCACGCATAATATCTTGCACACACGTAAATCCCATCACCGACTTTCGGAAAAGAAGGCCAGTTTGGCCGTTGGTATGGATGACACGTTACACATAGCATGCATAGTGCGTGAGAAATGCAAAGAATAAAGGAGATAAGGAGACTGAGTAAACGATAGTGACTGAATGACACGAGAAACGGCTGAATGAAGCGCCAGCTGGCAGCTCCTCAGTCGGCACTACCCAGGTAGGCAGCTCTTTGTGTAAACGTTCAGCCGAGGATAGGCGCTATATAAGTATTCATAGTAATAATGATAATGATTATGACAGGCACCAGCTGATCTGGTCAACGATTTCGATGCCCTCCTGACCTACTTACTGAAGGACATGACCTCTGACCTGGCCAAGGTCAGGTCCATCTTCGTGTGGCTGTCCAACCAGCCGGTGGTCAACACCAAGTTCCCCAAAGTGGTCAAGCCGGACACACCCCGGGCCTGGCTCAAGAGGATTCAGCTGGACCGCTCCTACTACGCGGAACTCTTTGCCATCATGTGTCGGTAGGATGAATCGTGATTTCTCACTCGTCTTGGAACTTTTTTTTTTTTTTAATGATTTTTAGTAATCCCATTGGTTCACATGGACCAGTAATTCCGCCGGTTCACATGGACAAACAATCAAAATAAATTTTATTCAAACTTCGCGGTTCACATGGACAAACAAATCAAAAAAAAAATTTAATTACAAGACAAAACACGACGCGTTTCGACCTCTTCGGTCTTCGTTCAGTTTCCAACGCCCATCTCACCGCCGGATTCGAGAAGATAGGTGATTACTCGTTCTTCGTGTTCGTTGTCCTGATTGTTGGTTATCTTACCTGAAGAAGACCTGAGAGGTCGAAACGCGTCGTGTTTTGTCTTGTAATTTGTACGTCCACGTGAACCGGCAGAGTTATTTAATTTTTCTTCTTCATTTTTTTTCAGTTTCCGCCTGCAGTCACTTCACCTTGAAACTGACTCGTCTGGGAAAGCCAGTAAATCAGAAATCGTCTGGGTTTATTAGAACACATCGTTTTTCGAAGATAAAGAGAGGCTTGATATGAGTTTTGTTATCAACTGATAAATTTTCATTAACAACGTTGCTTAGATGGAATAAAGTCGGTATTAGAAAAGCGTTCGGAAATCCCTTAATCGCTTGTTTCTAGTTTGAGAGAGCAAACAATCAGTCTGTAGAAAAGTGTCTCCGTTGGTAAATGAGAGTTTGGAGAACAGAGTGACGTATTTACCTCTCTCTAAGATTCATGACACATACTGATAAACGCTTAGTGCCAGAGTCTAATTCCAGGGTGTCCTCGTCTTGAGCTCAGTTCTGTCTCTGATTCCATGATACATCTAAATCGGTCATCCTCAAATTGGCACTACCAGTGGGACATATTTTGTTTGTTGGTTTGTTGTAATAGGTGTCAGTTAGAATCAGGCTTTGTCCTCATATGAGTATGGGCACAAACATATCTCGGAACTGAATACAGGAGAATCCTTATTGAAAACGAATCTCAGCATGCGTGATACGTCTGTTAGTTGAGAGAAGAAAAAAACAGCCATCATTATCACACTCTTCGTCCAAACACAAGACATCCGATGGTATGGGGGGATAAAAATGTCACATCAGAATAAACATATCCAGCGCAGCAAAAAAAAAAAAAAAAAAAAAAAAAAAGAGAAAAACAAAGAAAAAGAAAAAAGAGAAAAAATGCAGCCAGCAAAATCCAGAAAACGGCGGCGAAAGGTCAGAACAGGCGGCGAAAACGTAGACGGCGAAAGTCGAGGTCGCCGTAAAAATGATTGTAATGGGGTGTGAAGATTAGGCTAGGTGCGGTTGTAGCTGGGAGGAAGGTACCCAGAAGAAAAGGAGGATAGGACAGAGAGATAACACAGAGGTTGGACACAGATTTTTTAAGAAAATTAAAAGAAAAACCAGTGTTTTCACATTTGATTCAGAATGTGATATACTTACAAAGGAACAGTTTTGATGTATTTCAAAGTTCAGTATTCATATTTTTTTGTTCACAATTTCATTTGCAAGTCATTACTCCTTGTATTAAATGGAAAGATTTTTTTTTAAATGTGTGAAATATGGAAAACAGTGCTTTCAAATTTTAAATATTTGAATCATATAGTGGAACAGGTTAAGCGCATGCCAAAACTTCTCTTCATTTTCTTCACTAACGTGACTGCAAACACATTATCTTTGTACAACGAACACGAAGGAAACGTTTCCAGTCTTCTTTAGCTGTTTACTCGAACAAGACACCCACCAACCTACGCCATGCATTCCCCGTTGCAGAAAAGCGAAGGTACCCTGCGTCATCATCGAGGGAAGCAGCAAAGGAGCGGGCTTCGAGGTCGGCCAGACAGACTCGCTGCGAGTCACCAACCGTTGGAACGCGGTGCACGTGCAGGGGGCGTGGCAGCTGGTGAACCCTCCCTGGGCCTTTGTGACCACGGACGGGGTGGACGAGGGAGAATGGGTGACGATAGATGAGGACGGGGAGCGCACGAACAAAGCGTGAGTTTTCACACACACACACACACACACACACACACACACACACACACAAAGAAAAAAAAAGGGAAAAAAAATGGTGGGGCCGGAGGAGCCCAGTGGTAGAGCGCCGGACTCGTAATCTTAGTGATCCTGGGGTTGCGGGTTCGAAATCTCCGCGCCGGGTCGTTTCGGTAAACGGGGGATTTTTTTTCCTTGGAATTAACATTATTGGTTCTGACTCCATTTCCCATACAGTCCTTCGAATGAGGTTATAAACCCGAGGTTCCATGTGTGTGTGAACACACGCATAACATCTTGCACACACGTAAAATCCTATCACCAACTTCCGGAAAAGAAGGCCAGTTTGGCCGTTGGTATGGATGGATGACACGTTACACGCAGCTTGCACCCTCCACGAAGTTGCAGAATGGCGGCCTTAACAGCGGGATAAAAAAAGAAAACAGTCATACACACAAAACTCCACTCCCTCTGTTGGGTAGATGGGATCAATCCTTGCCCGTCTATACAGGGAGGGAGAGTCCGCAGGAGTATCAGCCTGCGTACACAGGGGGGGGGGGGGGGGGGGGGGGGGGGGGGGGGGAATAAGTGTGAGTTTTTGATTTTTTTAAATGACAAAGAAAAAAAGAAAGTGTGAGTTCTGGTGATGAAGACTGAAGATCTGCAACACCCTTCCCTCCCTCACAAGACTCCTCACCCTCCTTTCTCTCCCTGAATCATCCTCTCTCTGCTCCACTCCCACCCCACCCCCTCCCCCACCCCACCCTTACCCTCATCTCCCTTTTCTTCCCACTCCGTGAGAATGCTAAGAGTTCCTTCATTATCCTCGTCTACTGGACGTTCTGCTTTAGAAGTTTCTCCGTCGTTTTAGGCTTTTGATTTTCTTAAGTACACACTTTTTTTTCTACCAATGTATAACGTGCCAGCAATTCTGATAGGATCTGGCGGCTTGGCACGGAGACCAACTGTCTGTCCCTGTGGTGTCTTTTTGGTGAACACTGACAATCCAATCCATCCTAATACTGATAACTTCTCCATCCCACGGTGTGTTTGAGATTATGGCCCTTTTTTTTTTTTTTTTTTTTTTTTTTTTACAAAATGTAATGTTAAATGGAGTTGTGAACATTTTCATGATTTGTCCTTTTCCTTTTTCTTCCTGACCTTGGGGGAAGCAAAAATTCAGTGGAATTTTCTTACAACTTCAGCATACCCTAATTTGATATATCGTAACGTAAGCAGATACAGTAGTATATTCATGAAGGGCTATGTGTGGTCTGGAGGGGCCATAATTACATTGAAAGTGAAAGGCCTCTGTGGGACCCGCGAGGTTATACATTATTACACTGAAAATGAAAAAAAAAAATTCGCGTGTGATTTGGAGGCTATCATTACACTGAAACTGAAAAGGGCAGTTTTTAATTTGTTGGGCTATGATTACATTGAAACTGAAAAAAAGCCATGTGTGATCTGTGGGGTAATCATCACACTGAAACTGAAGGGGGCCGTGGGATTTGTGGGGTTATAATTACACTGAAACTGAAAAAGGACGTGTGTGATCTGTGGGGGTAATAATTACACGGAAACTGAAAAGGGACGTATGTAATATGTGGGGGCTATCAATACACTAAAACTGAAAAGAGACGTGTGTGGTATGTACGGTAATCATTACACTGAAGCTGAAAAGGGCCGTGTGATTTGTGGGGTTATAATTACACTGAAACTGAAAAAAGTCACGTGTGATCTGTCGGGTAATCATTGCTCTGAAACTGAAAAGTGCCGTATGTAATATGTAGGGGCTATTAATACACTAAAACTGAGAAAAAAAAAATGTGTTTGATCTGTGGGGCTATAATTATAAGGAAAATGAAAATGCCCCTTTGTGATCAGCAGGGCTATAATTACACTGAAACTGAAAAAAAAGCTATGTAAGACTTACAGGGATGTGATAAGACAGAAACTGAAAGGGCTCTATGTGATGATGAGGGCAATAATTACATTGAAAGTGAAAAAAGGCTGTGTGTGATCAGGGGCTATAATTATGACAAAACTGAAAAGGGACCGTGTGTAATCTGCGAGGATAGAATTACACTTAGCTGAAAAGAGTCTTGTTTTAATCACGAGGCTATAATTAGACTGAAACTGAAAATGGCCGTGTGTGGTCTGTGTGGATGTAATTACGCTGAAACTGAAAATGGCCGTGTTTGATCTGCGGGGCTATAATTACAATGAAACTGAAACGGGACGTGTGTGAGCGGTGGGGCTATAATTACACTGAAATTTAGATACCCCTGTTTAATCAGCATGGCTATTATTACACTGAAACTGAAAACGGCCATGCGTGAACTATGGGCCTTTAATTACACTGAAAATAAAAGGGCCATATATGATCAGCAGGGTAATAATTACACTGAAAGTGAAAAGGTCGTGTGTGATCTGCCAGGATAAAATTACACCAAAACTGAAAAGAGTCGTTTGTGAGATGCAGGGCTATAATTACACTGAAACTGAAAAAAAAAAAAAACGTGTATGATCTCTGGGGCTGTAATTACGCTGAAACCGAGAAGGGCAACGCTTGAGACCTGCAGAGTTATAGGTACACAGGAAGTCAAAAGGTCCATGTGAGATTAACAGGACTAGAATTACACTGAAAGTTAGAGACCCCTGAATTGTTGCTGTTATTAATCCTAAGAAATCATTTTCGACTGAAAGAAGACATTCCATCCATCCGTTTCGTCACGCGTCTTTGACTGTACATGACACACACCATGAAAGGAATGCAGGCTTCGTTCAATGTCTGTCTCCCAGAGAGGTCTCCAAAAAGGAAGTGATGCACGAGCTGGACGAGTTCTGGTTTCCTGACCGACCCAGACGACTTCAAACGCTTTCTTCCACCCTGTCAGCCCGCGCTGGCAGCTTCTGGAGCCGCCGTGGACGGACGAAGACTTTCTGAGCACGCCCAGATTTGCTGAGGTTGGTAAGGGGGGGGGGGGGGGGGGGGGGGCGGGGGGGGACTGGGGGGGACGTTGGGGGCGAGGGGGGTAATTGTTGAGACGGGGCTGTTGGGAGTGAGTTGATCACGAGCATCTTTAGTTTTAAATAAATTTATTTCCTATTTGCACAACGGCCTATGGCAGGTTCTCAGAGACTTCAACATTGATGAGAGGCTCGTCCAAGTCATCCAGGCCCTCTACGAACACTCCAGCAGCACAGTACTTCTCAAAAGCCAGCAGGGGCCAGTTCTTCCCGACCACAGTCGGAGTCAGACAAGGCTGCCTACTATCTCCAGTCCTTTTCAACATCTTTCTGGAGAGAATCATGCAAGAGAGCCTCGAAGAACACCACACTTCCATCAGCATTGGCGGCAGGCGGGTCTGCAACCCTTTGTTTCGCAGACGATATCGACCTCATGGGGGGCAGCAACACCGAGCTCCGGGATCTGACAAACAGACTTGTCACAAGAGCAAGTGTCTACAGTATGGAGGTCAACACAAAGAAGTCAAAGGTCATGGTCAACAGCATGACTAACAGCAGTGCCAACATACCCATGAATGGTGAGCCCCTGGAAGAAGTGACCAGCTTCAGGTACTTGGGAGCAACCCTGTCCAAAGATGGCACCTGCACAGCAGAAATCCGAATCAGGATCAACTCCGCATCAGCAGCGATGGCCAGACTGAACAGAGTGTGGAAGAGCAACATCAAATTCCACACAAAATTTCGGCTTTACAAATCACTAGAGGTCTCCATCTTCTTATATGGTTGCGAGACATGGACACATATAGCCGAAACAGAAAGAAGAATCCAGGCGTTTGAGACCAGGTGCCTGAGGAAACTACTCCGCATCTCCTACAAAGAACACAAGACCAATGATTATGTGCGGAACCTGGTCACTAACCTAGTTGGGCCCCAGGAACCACTTCTGGCAATCGTCAAACGACGGAAGATGGCATGGTTTGGCCACGTCATTCGTCACCACACCCCCTCCAAAAAAAACCATCCTTATAGGTACCGTTGAAGGAGGGCGCAGACGAGACGGCAGAGAAAGAGCTGGTCCGACAATATAAAGGACTGGACCAAAATGACCATGCCAGATCTCCTCACGACAGCCACCAACAGAAGGGTCTGGAGAGAAACGGCGGCTGCCTCATCACGTCCCCACCTCCCCCCCCCCCCCCCCCCCCCCCCCATAAATGTAAGCATGTACAAAGTTCAAGAGAAGTTAAGAAAAGATGGTAGCAAAAAAATGTTTAAAAGTAAACACTAAAGACCAAAAAATGTATGCGAACGTACCACTCATACTTTTATGAACCGTTGAGAGAGAGAGAGAGAGAGAGAGAGAGAGAGAGAGAGAGAGAGAGAGAGAGAGAGAGAGAGAGAGAGAGAGAGAGAGAGAGAGAGAGAGAGAGAGAGAGAGAGAGAGAGAGAGAGAGAGAGAGATGCTCTAAGAGTTTCATTATCATAAACAGGCATCTTTACGTGTAAAGCGTATTGCCACCTTCTGAGAGTCCTGTGCTTGAGATTTGTTTCATGTTTAAAGCAAAACACAAATGTACACACACAAATTACGGTGTTACGTAATGCTGGTTTAGTGTACAATAAGAAACGGACAAGTATTTTTTTTTACAAATAATCAATCATTCATTGAACATTACTAGCAAAAGATATAAAAACGCACGACAATCTCCAAATCGCATTTAGCATCAGACTCGGTGCTCTGTCTGTCTGTCTGTCTGTCTGTCTGTCTGTCTGTCTGTCTCTCTCTCTTATTCCTTCCTTTCCTGCCTCCCTCCCCCTCTCTATTTGTAATCAATTTCTTTATTTTTGTTTCTTATTTCAATCCTTTTTTTTTTCCAAGCCTTAAATGTTAATGAAAGAACAACTCATCAACTTCCTAATGTATTTGTGAAGATATGTGTGTTTGTGTTAAAAGTTTTTGTAAGTTTCTGTTGCTAGTTATTCTTAGTTAGTCCCTTAGTGGGGCAAGGGCCGGATAGAAAAAAAGCACGTGTTTGCTTATCTGTTACCCTTGGAAATAAAGATCATCATCATCATCATCATCATCATCATCATCATCTCTCATTCTCCCTTTCTCCCTCTGTCTGTCTGTCTGTCTGTCTGTCTGTCTCTCTCTCTCTCTCTCTCTCTCTCTCTCTCTCTCTCTCTCTCACTCTATCTGTCTATCTCTGTCTCTGTCTTTGTCTTTTTATGTCTCTCTCTATCTGTCTCTGTCTCCCTCCCTCTCTCTCTCTCTCTCTCTCTCTCTGTCTCTCTCTCTCTCTCTCTCTCTCTCTCTCTCTCTCTTTCTCTCTCTCTTCTCTCTCTCTCTCTCTCTCTCTCTCTCTCTCTCTCTCTCTCTCTAACTGCCCTTGATGTGACTCCCGTGGTCAGCTGGGCTATAAACAAACGTGACTTGACTTTCCACTGACTCTGACTTCCGTTTGTCTTTTCTGCTTTCTTACCTCTCGTCTGCCCTTTGTTCTGAAAGAGCTGAGAACCTGGGCTTATTTTGCTCATGTGGCCTATGGTGATGGTTGTTGAGTTTGGCCTTTGCGTTGGGTGGTTTCTTCTTCTTCTTCTTCTTTCTTCTTCTTCTTCTTCTTCTTGTTCTTCTTGTCGTTCTTCATCTCGTTCTTCTTCTTCTTCTTCTTCTTCTTCTTCTTCTTCTTCTTCTTCTTCTCTTCTCTCCTCCTCCTCCTCCTCCTCCTCCCTCTCTTCTTCTTCTTCTTCTTCTTCTTCTTCTTCTTCTTGATGAAAATTTCCGCAAGGTAGGAACGACGAGGGTACCCAGAGTGACCTTCAGACGTGGTGTCTGTTCCCAGGAGATGTTCAAATCGCAGTGGGAGTTAGTGACGGAGAACAAAGGACGGCTGGTAGCTGAGCAAGGCACCTGCATGATCGCCTTCGTCCACCCGACCAAAGACGTGCACTCCGCCTCCCTCATCTACAAGCTCTTCTACAACGTCAAGCAATCGGGAAAACCCGTACCTGTGAGCGTGAGCCATGGGATTGGGCCCGAGTTCAAATTTGTGGCCTTCCACCACAAAATGAGTCACTTGTCATAGGTGAACGTTTCCAAGATATCTATTATTTTCTAAAAGTAATTTTTCTGCTCTTTTCAATGGTGAAAACAATTTCTAAATCGGGCTTTTAGTTCTCAAGATACAGTGTTTTGAAGATGGTAACCATCTGAGAAGCGCTTTCGAGAAAATGAACCAAAAACAGATGCACGCATTCAGCATAATAGAAACATATAAGCTGTTTTAAAATGTCATTTTGATAGAGAAAAGCAGTCAAATATAAGCAATTCACTCGGCGTATTTTGTGCAGGAAAACTTACAGTATCAGCTAGGATCAACATCTCTAAATCCACTCCTGACACCCTCTACTGCCATTTTTGGCTGCTAACTGAAAACCCGGAGAGATGACAAGCGACTCATTCCGTGGTGGATGGTCACATTTCTGCTGATTCTAGCTAAGTGTGAAAAAAACATATATATAGCATCGAGCTTCGTTATGCGTTCCTAAAGGTTTAAGCGTAAAGTTGTAAGGTAATGTGGCTTAAAGCTCAGCCGACCGCGAAGGGTCATGTCAGGGCTGTCACCGCGTTCCAGTCAACTCACAAGGTCAGTGCGTTCAGCCCACAAGGTCAATCAAAAGAAAAAAGAAGAGAAGAAGAAAGAAAATGAAAGAAAACGGTTCATTCAGACAACTCTTTTCAAACACACACACCTTCTAAAAAAAAAAAAAAAAAAAAAAAAAAAAAAAACACCGGAAATTTGGTTTAAAATAAATCTTTCCTCCGTAAAATCTTAGAACAGACAAAAAAAAATGTTGATCTCTTTCAGACATTCAAAGATCACATCGGGTGGGGCATCTCTGCACAATGTTTTCATGGAGTCTGCTGTCTGCTGTAAAATGTTTTGTCATGTCTCACATCATGAAGATTAGGCACCTTCGAAGGTAAATAAACATGGAGATGATAGGCAGCTAATGGTTTGTGATATCTTTGTTTAAAGGATTTTTTTAAATGTTGAATTTCATTTCATGAGCTTATTTGTGGTCTATATTTCATTTTTTTTTAATGATACATTATGTGTGTGTGTGTGTGTGTGTGTGTGTGTGTGTGTGTGTGTGTGTGTGTGTGTGTGTGTGTGTGTGTGTATGTATATATCACGAATTATTTAGATGCTTAAGGGCTGGTATATATATATCGACTGATTAACATGCCCACAGTATTTAATGTCTACAATCTTTCATCAGTTACATGCCCACAGTGTTTTATTAGTTACATGCCCCAAAAATTCCATCAGTTACATGCCTACAATATTTCATGTCTACAATGTTTCATCAGTTACATGCCCACAATTTTTCATCGGTTACATGCCCACAATATTTCATCAGTTACATACCCACACAATATTTCATTGGTTACATGCCCACAACATTTCATCGGTTGATATTCTCCTTTGAAAGGAAATGCTGTCAACAACTTCATAAATCTAAGCTAGTCCAACGTTAGTGCACAATTAACAGTGGTAAATAGTTATTTCAATTTCATATTTCGCCTCACTTATCCCCCCATTCCCCCTCCAGTATCTTTTTGTAAATTTCGCTTCCTTTTCACATGGTTCTGAATAAAGATGAAGGAACCACTCCGTTTTGTTAAGAAAAAAAAAACCTGAACATTGATTCAACGCTATGTTACTATATCATTTACGTTTAATACACCCTTTCAATTATCAAACTAAGTCGCTGATTTGTTGCTGCTTTTAACCGTCCTAGAAAACATGGAAAGGGATGGAAATAACGTGAACTTGACAACAGCAGAGTTTGAGAGATCGTAAGAATCGCCTCGGAGAGAGAGAAGAACCACTGTAACCCTTTCGTGACGACTTTGAGAAATCGCAATAACTGCCTCAGAGAGAGAGGAACCACAGTAACCCTTTCGTGACGCCTTGGCCACGCGCCGCTTGTGCCTCGTGCAGGAGAAGGTGCAGGGGGACCGCTTCGTGGTGGTGACCAGCAAAAAGGGAGAGAAAGCCATCGTGACCAGGCTGCCTCAGCCAGGCGTGTACCGCATACAGGTAGCCGGCGTCCTCAACGATGACATCACCCCCTTGGGCGAGTTCTGCATCGAGTGCAAGGATGTCAAAAAAAGAGGTGAGGTGGGGCCCTTTTTTTTCCTTTTTTTTTGAAGGATAATAATTGATTATGATCATAATTATAACGATAACGATGATGATGATGATATCAGATATTTGCTTGATTTAAGTTTTTGAGTCCTACTCATATTTCTTCATTATATTAGACATGCCTGCATGCATACATGTAACTACATACATACATACATACATACATACATACATACATGCCTACATACATACATACATACGTTTTCATGGGCTCCACTCAGCATGCACACATATACGTATACCAGACATACATAGTTTTCATACACACACACCCACACACACACACACACACACACACACACCACAAGTCTACCAGCTTTTGTTAACGACCAATCTGTCGCCCCTGCCCAATTTGTCGCCTGGCGACAGATTGGTCTTCAAACCAGGACCAATCTGTCGCCCAGGCGGCGGATTGGTCT
>JADBJO010002613.1:85000-90000 GCA_016801955.1 Conus betulinus | reverse complement strand
TGAGTTCGGCGTGTGCATTGACGTCCTTAAGGCTGCCGACGAGGACGACCAGTCAGGAGAAGAGCTGGGATACTGTAACGTCATCAACTACATCGTGACGCACGACAAGAAGCTCGCTTGCCCGGACCAGAAAGCCATCATCCAGGTGACTGACTATTGCGACGGGTGGAGAGGGAAGGGAAGTGGAAAGACGGAGGGTCAGGAGAGATTGTGAGCAGCTGGGAAGGGGGATGGGGTGGGGGGGGGGGGAGAGAGAGGAAGGGTGAGAAAAAGTGTGGAAGGCGGGGTGTGGGTAGATGTCTCATTCTTTCCCTTTTTCTTCTTTTTTTTTTTTTTTTTGTGTCGTTGTCTCCACCTTTTCTACCTCCTCTCTCCTCCTTTTTTTCTTCTGTTCTTGTTATTGATTTTATCTTTCCATTTTGTTGTTTTATTTCGTTAATTGATTGTTTTGTTGTCTCTTTGTTATTGTTGGTGGTGGTGGTGGTCCTCTTTTGCCACTACTCCTCCTTCTCCTTGTCTGTCTGCCTGTATGCACCTTTCCACCCCTGCTCTCTCTCTCTCTCTCTCTCTCTCTCTCTCTCTCTCTCTCTCTCTCTCTCTCTCTCTGTATCTCTCTCTCTGTCTCTGTCTCTCTCTCTCTCTCTCTCTTCTCTGTCTGTCTGTCTGTCTGTCTCTCTCTCTCTCTCTCTCTCTCTCTCTCTCTCTCTCTCTCTCTCTCTCTCTCTCTCTCACACACACACACACACACACACACACACACACACACACACACACACACACACACACACATTATGTACAACCTTATTTGTTAATTGCTGTGAATAGACATTTAACATTTGTAATGACCAAGTTTCGCTTTGGGATATCAAATTTTGCAACGAAAATCAGTCTGTTTACACTGGGCTACGTCACCGTTGATTAAAACACCCGGAGCAAAACTCGAACATTTTGAAAGAACAATACTATTCTGCCGGATGAAAGGGACAATCAAATTGCATGACAAAACGCGACGCGTTTCGACCTTTTTTTAGCTTCTTCAAGCAAGATAAACAACTCTCACAATAATGATAATGATTATGATAATGATAATAAGAATAATGATCATAATGAAAATGATAGTAATCATAATAATAATGATAATAACAATAACAACAACAACAATGATAACAATGATAATAGTAATGATGACGACGACGACGACGACGACGACGACGACGACGACGACGATAATGATGATGATGATGATGATGATGATGATGATGATGATGATGATGATGATGATTGAAAGTATTTCTTTCAATGGTATAGAGAGGATTACTGCCATTCTTAGTTATAATGTGACGATGGTAGTTGTAGTATTAATAGTGCTAATTCAGACAGAAGGGGAGAGAGGAGAGGGATTAGAGAATTGCCGAACAACATGGTTGTAGTGGCAACAGTGTTAGTGGTGATGATGATGATGATGATGATGATGATGATGATGATGATGATGATGATGGACAGTGAGAGAGTTTTTTTTTTACACAAAATTTCGGGTGGGGGCTTTTAGAAGATGTATTTTAAAGAGTTGTGTGAATGGAGGACTTGTGAGTTGATTTTAACGTGGTGACAGCCCTGATATGGCCCTTGCGGTCGGCTGGGCTATAAACAACATTAACCTTGCCTTATTATGCGAGGCCAGATAGATCTGTTTGTTCAAAATTCTTATCACTAGCATCAACTTTATCGTATTCTCTCTCCACACGTACACAAATCAAATTTCGTGTCAAAACGATAATTTTGGCGGGCAGTGTCGTGCGAAAAGTATTATTTTGTCGAAGAAATCAGCGACTGCCATCTTTTGACTCTAGCACTGCGCCTTACATGAGACGAAACGTCACTGCTGTCCCGACTGTTGCCAGGCAAAGAGCGAGCTCTTGGAATCCATCAAGCACGGTGACATCTCCCGCTTCTTCGCGCTGTACCGCTCCATGGGCGACAACCTTGACCCTATGACCCGGGCCAAGGTCGCGGCCTTCATGAAAGAGTTCAGCAAAATCAAGACTCAGAAAATGCAAGATCTCGTGGTGGTCAGTCACAATGGGTGATGTGTTGTTGTTGTTGTTGTTGTTGTTGTTGTTGTTACTGGTGGTGGTGATGGTGATGTGATGGTGGTGGTGGTGGTGGAGAGAGAGAGAGGGGGGAGAGAGAGAGAGAGACAGTGTGTGTGTATGTGTGTGTGCGCGCGCGCGTGTGTGTGCGTGTGTGTGCGTGTGTGTACGTGTGTGTGTGTGTGTGTGTGTGTGTGTGTGTGTGTGTGTGTGTGTGTGTGTGTGTGTGTGTGTGTGTGTGTGTGTGTGTGTGTGTGTGTGTGTGTGTGTGTGTGTGTGAAAACCCAAACACTCTTAACTACCAATTGTCATTTTTTTTTTTTTGAACATTTATTCACTCATACACTTCATTTCATTCTGTTTGGTCATTTTTTTTCTCCCAATCATTCCTTAAGTCTTCCCTTCTTCTTTTCTTTCTTCTCTTCCTCACGATTTAACATGGCTTTTTTTCGATCCTTTCGCAGGGCTTTTTTCGGTCCTTTCCACACACACACACACACACACACACACACACACACACACACACACACACACACACACACACACACACACACACACACAAAAATGGTGGGTAGGCACTCAAGGTCTGACCAGCGCGTTGGGCTAATGCGTGGGTCAGACATCCGCAGAGTCGTAGCCACGAGACCCTCTTCTTCAATTGTCTCATCTTTGTTGTTAATTCATTTATCCATCAGCTTCAAATCATGCGTAGTGTGGTCTCAAAACTTAGCGGATGTGGTGAAGCGTATATGGACTAGTCCGCACGCAGTGACGCCTCCTTGATGAAACTGAAACTGAAACTCGGTCCTTACTTCCTTTTTCCCCATCGGCAATCATTCATTTAGTCTTTCTTTTTTTTTTTTTTTCCCCCACTGGCAATCATTCACTTAAGTCTTTCTTTTTTTTCCCCACTGGCAATCATTCATTTAGTCTTTTTTGTTTTTTTCCCCACTGGCAATCATTCATTTAGTCTTTTTCTTCGCAATTTAGCAAGGCTTTTTTCGGTCCTTTTTTTCTTTTCTTTTTTTTTTTTGTCTTTTGTCTTGTTTCGCCCACTGGCTCAGCTTCACTCTTCCAGGCGATGAACGGCACCGACATCAACCTGTTGGAGAAAGTGCTGGCAGACTACAAAGCCCTGGGAGAAGGGATGGCGGAGGACCCCAACGTGAAGATGGCGAGAGTCACGCTGGACATCCTGCTGGCCCTGAAGGCCGAGAACTGCGGGCAGGAGCAGGTGCAGATGCTGGAGAAGGCGCTGAAGACTGCCCACGAGCTCGGCCAGATCAGTAACAGCAACGTCCAGAGAGCCGAGAACGCCCTGGTATTCTTCTACGAAAAAGGTATTCTGGAAGGGGTCGGTTTGGAGAGAAAGGCACACACTCCAGCACTAGCATAGCTAAGTCGGTTCTGACTCGTGCCAGCTTTTATCCTCGACTCCGGGAGGTGGGGGTGGGAGGTGGGCGATAGCTCAGTGGTAGAGCGCCAGACTCGTAATCTGAGTGATCCTGGGGTTGCGGGTTCGAATCTCCGCCGGGCCGTTTCGGTACAGGGGGACTTTTCCCTCGGAGTTAACGTTGGTTCTGACTCCATTTCCCAAAACAGTCCTTCGAATGAGACTATAAACCGAGGTTCCGTGTATGAACGCGAGCATAACATCTTGCACACACGTAAAAATCCCATCACCAGCTTTCAGGAAAAGAAGCCCAGTTTGCCGTTAGTATGTATAACACGTTACACATAGCATGCACTCTGCGTAAAAAATCGAAAGAATAAAAGAGTTGCTAAACTAAATGAACGGTATTGACTGAATGACACAGGAAACGACTAGATGAAGCACCTACAGGCAGCTGTTCAGTCGGTTCTACCCAGGTAGGCAGCCTTTTGTGTAAACGAGAATGCGGATTGTAAAGCGCTTAGAGCTTGGTCTTTGGCCGGGACAGGCGTTATCTAAGTACTCTTTAAAAAAAAAAAAAAAAAAGTGAGAGAGAGCACGGCTCCCTTTTCGCTTAATAACTTGGTTGGTTGGGTAGTTGATTCTTCTTCTGTTGACTGGATGATTGATTACCTGCTTGTTCGGTTGACTGACTGCCAAACTAGAATCCTTGGTTGGTTGGTTGGTTGGTTGGTTGGTTGGTTGGTTGATTGGTTGGTTGGTTGGTTGGTTGGTTGGTTGGTGGTTTTGATTCGTTGGTTGGTTGGTTGGTTGATTCGTTAGTTGGTTGGTTGGTTGATTCGTTGGTTGGTTGGTTGGTTGGTTGGTTGGTTGGTTGGTTGGTTGGTGTGTGTGCTGTGGAAGGTGGCCGATTTGTTTGGGGGATGATGGTCAGACTGTTGAACTGATGATGTCCAGACCTGCAGGAGGCCTACTCCAAGCGGTCGTTGGAGGCGCTGGCCACAGCCCTGGCCGCCGTGGACCAGTCCTGTATGAAGGACCGCGTCCAGGGCCACTTCACCTTCGCCAAGGTCATGGAGCTGCAGACTCATCTGAAGGTGAGGCGGGTCGGGCTGCCTGTAGTGAGTTTGGTGTTCTGGGATCGGTTCGTGATGTAGGCGTGTGTGTGTGTGTGTGTGTGTGTGTGTGTGTGTGTGTGTGTGTGTGTGTGTGTGTGTGTGTGTGTGTGTGTGTTGTGCGTGCGTGCGTGCGCGTGTGTGTGTGTGTGTGTTTGTGTGTGTGTGTGTGTGAGAGAGAGAGAGAGAGAGAGAGAGAGAGAGAGAGAGAGAGAGAGAGAATATTTATATATAAGGCAAATGGCCGTTGCTATCATCTTCATTAGCATAATTTGTATATCAATCAGACAAGCGACCATTGTGTCAAATTGTAGATCTCTACGTATACAGCTCCACAATTTGACCTCAAATGTTTTTAGTGAGTAATGTGTGTGCGAGTGTGTGTGTGTGTGTGTGTGTGTG
>JADBJO010002613.1:67500-70000 GCA_016801955.1 Conus betulinus | reverse complement strand
ATTTTTTTTTTCAAATGCTCACATCTTAGAAGTAAGTGCATATTTGATTTTTTTTTCACCACAAGCGCATTTTTATGTCATTAGTAATTTTGTTTTAAAAGCATTAAGTTTAAGTATGTAGATCAAAGAGGTCATTGACTTGACATGACATAAACCGTTTCGAATTCTGAAAATAGTATCATACCGTAGTGGCTGATTTGGGGGGGAGTTGAACGAAAAGTACCCAGAATCCTCTAGATTCTCTCTGAAGTGTTCCCAATACGCATTCTGTAATAATTTATATCCTTCTAGAAGACAGGGGAATATTGAAACTACAGGCTGCAGCAGAAATTAAATTCACGACCTCTTTGTGGCAAGCAACTTTGTGAGCACAGATAGAATGGCTCACGTGACTTCCTGTTTTGATGAGAATGAATTTCAAATGTGTTAAAAAAAAACAGCGCTATCATCGTCACGGCCACTACCATCACCAATATACTATTCCTAATACCACTACTGCAGCTGCTATTAGTTTAAAAGCAAATCGTTGCATCTGTTGCAGAAGATTGGGATTAAAATAAAATGTAAAACAAAAAAAAAAAAGATTCCCGTGTGATTGAAGAATGTGATCATTTGAATTGTTGTGACACAGTATCATTCCACCTTTGCATCGTGAAAGCAATACCCAACAGGTCGAAAAAAAAAAAGAAGTGTCGGGCAACAACTTGAGGTTTGTGAAGTACGATTCAGGCTTATCGTGATTGTAACAGCCTATCTCACTACAACGGGGCTTTCAGTGTATGTATTGCTTCGCTAGAGATATGGATTCTTTACATGGTTATTTCCAAGCTTTAACCATTGCAAACAGTCTTCTTAACATATAAATGAAGTCGCATTAAAGCAAGCATTTTTAAAAACATTCTATAGAATTTAAAGTTATCACCTGATCAGTTGTGCGTTGTGGCCTTTTAGCATTATCTCCTAGTGTCTGCTATATGTTTTGTTTTGTCCCGTTTCATGAGTACTCGGACGAGTTTTTGTGCTTGTGAAATGATACTTTACAGTTTTCATCTAATCATGGAATGTTATTCTACACTCTTTTCGTTTCAGTTTCACTAAAGTGTACCTGCCTGAAGATTAATGTCGTTTTGTTCCTCAGACTCGGACCTGATAGCGCGCTACGCTGTCACATTCTCCCAGAACCATTCCTCTGTTCTTGGAATTTCTGACAGTCTTGCCTTTACCTATTTCCTTGGCGCTTCCAGCAACACATTGACAAACTGACAACAGGCGTCAGCACACTGAACGTACCATGTTTTCGGCAGGTATTATAACATCGCGAAGTGCTGATGCCATCTTGAATTTTTCCGTTCCAGATGGAAGCGGAGATGAGCATGGGGTAACCCCTGGAAGCAGCGTATCCACCGACAACGATTCCAACATCGAGAACAGAACGATATCAGTTCTGGAGGGATGTATGGAAATCAGGTTAAGCCAGATGGAATATTTCCCTTGGGACAACCCCGACAACGTGTTTGACGCAGACGTGGAGACCTACTTCCGGAAAGCCAAAAAACAGTTGTCGTTCTTGTTCCTGTTTGGTGCGCCCGCTAACGTCATCAACATGGCCGTTTTCTACAAACAGAGTCTCCGGGATCGTGTGAATCTGTGCCTGTTCTTTCTGTCCCTGGCTGATGAGCTGTACCTGGTGTCCGCCATAGTTCTGCATGGTGAACACATCACAGTGCCGTTTGGTGACTACGGTCCCATCGCCACGTTCATCACTAGCTATAACTTGAACGCGCTCTTCTTGGCGCTGTCTTTGTCTCCTTTGTCCTCACAGCCGTCATTGCCTGTGAGAGAAGCTTCTGCGTACTGAACCCCCTCAAATTCCAGACTCTGATGCGCACCAGGACTATGGCCGTCATCGTTGTCGTTGTCTATGTCACATTGCTGGGTCTGTTTTTCATCGTCACCTTCCGATACAAAATCGGCTGTCTCCATGATCCCGTCCTGGGCATCGCCTTCAAGTCGATGGTGGCTGGTCCCTTTTATTCCAGGAATAAGCAGTTTCATTGATTTTCTCGACAGCATTTTCTTTGGTACGGCTCTCACTGGCGGTGTGATGGTAGTGGTGGTGATAGCGACGACTGTCACAACCGTCAAACTTCGTCAGGCTGTGGCGTGTGGCGTTCGGAAACGTCGTCCTCCCTCTCCCCCAGGGAGGTGGCTCTCACCAGAGATGCTGATCGGGAGTTCGGTGCTGTTCATCCTGTGTGTGTTCCCCACCACCTTGCTGCGCATCGTCTGTCTCTTCATGCCAGAGATGACGGCTGGGGGGCGCGCCAGCAAACTTCTACTTCAGCTGCCTCTGGCTAACGGAAGCCTCCATCATCATCAACTCCAGTTTCAACATCTGTGTGTATTATAAGATGGGGTCCAGGTATAGGGAGACGTTCTGGACGTTGTTCGGTAGAAAGGACAAGTCCAAAACAATACCCGTCTCTGGAAAGTAGCGAAC
>JADBJO010002613.1:62500-65000 GCA_016801955.1 Conus betulinus | reverse complement strand
TGCCAGATGTGTCTTGAAGTCTACGAAGACATGGTTCAACTCGCTCTGGTATTGGAGGCGCTTTTCCGGAGAGGGTACGTGTGTTGAAGCCCTTTTGAATGATGTTTTTACTTTTGTGGAATGAAACCAGTTTTTCAGCAATAATGATATCCTTTTGCAATTATGATCTATCGAGAATGATTATCATTTTGTAAGCATGGCTAGTCAGCGACGGTGTAATAGTTCTTGCTGTTTGAAGGGTTTCCTTTCTCTGGAAGGATGATACTCAGATGATGAGTCCATGGAGGGAGCCACTGGCCAGTAAGCCAGACGTTGATGTAGATGATAGTTTGGATGTCTTTAGGCGCCTGCCTCTCTGCCACGTTTCAGGCATTCTGCAGACATCTTGCCAATGCCTGAAGCCTGACCACATTTCAGTGACTTGACTGCTGCCAGGTTCCTCATGCAGTGCTGGAAAGCTATCCTCATTTGATGACTCTCGCACTGTTAGTGAACTCGGACCTTGTTGGCTGTTTGTTGTAGAGTTCAAAGCGATACTCAGTCAATTCTTTTATTATTATAATTTTTTTTTGCCTGTGCGAGGCTATTACCGAGTTTGTTCAGAAAAATCTTGATTTTTTTTTTCTGTTTTTGGTCGTCTTTTGCGATCCTAAGATTTTTCTTGTGTTGTTGTTCTCAAGGTTTTTTTTTTCTCTAAGTCTTCACTATAGCTGATACAGCATTCCTCTACATTTTGTTTTCATTTCTTGATTGGTCCCTTTGCTTATAGTGTCGTATAACCCCACCCCCCCCCCACCCCCCGCCCCCTTGTCTTCAATTTTCTTGTGCGCTTTTTAGCTCATTCTTGCTTCACACATCTCCAAGAAATTGGTTGTGACCCATGACCTGGATTTCCATCAGCTTATTCCTGGCACCTCTGGTGCTAGTTTCAGTCATTACCTGGTTGACATTGTTTATGAGTACGTTGAGATCTTCTTCAAGCAGTGGGGCGAATTTTCCTCCTCTTAGACACTTGAGAGCTCTTCAGCAACCGTCAAAACCTTTCAAGTTGTCGAGATCTAATTTGAACACTCTCTTGTTTCCTTCAGATGTATGTTAATGTTCATCGTCAG
The DNA here is from genome assembly GCA_016801955.1 of Conus betulinus. NCBI lineage: Eukaryota > Metazoa > Mollusca > Gastropoda > Neogastropoda > Conidae > Conus > Conus betulinus. The sequence continues at coordinate 63,888 of JADBJO010002613.1, read as the reverse complement.
AAAGTCGTAAACACTGCCAGGATCAGCTCCTGCGAACGTCCTGGTTTTGGCCCTGTTTATACCAGACCTCTACCCGTTCTTGCCAAGAACATACTCTGTGTGTACGTCAGGATGCTAACTGAAAGTGTTAACAGGAACCTAGTCATATTCAAAGCGAACTCTAGCCGGTGTAGACTCCTATCGTTGGTGGCCTCATGTCAGTAGGGACCCAGAAATTCCTCCAGTCTTCTTTCACATCGAACCAGCCTTGGCATTCCTGTCACCGTTAAAGCTGAGGATGTCTTTCCTGTCAACCTTGTTGATGACTGTTCGAAGATGAAGGTAAAAATTCTTCAGCGCAGTGATCATCACAGTCTGATGTGGGGGGCATACCTGCACTATCCCTCATACTGAATGGTTTGTCTCGCAGGTGGATGGTCATTAGCCTGCTGAAAACAGGACAACGTGTGTGTGTGTGTGTGTGTGTGTGTGTGTGTGTGTGTGTGTGTGTGTGTGTGTGTGTGTGTGTGTGTGTGTGAGTGTCCATGTGTGTGGGGGGGGGGGGGGGTGTACGTGTGTGCGCGGGTGGGTGGTGATAGGCACCCTTGTTTGTAGATGCATGGTACTTATTGCAATATTTATCTTTTTATTGGTTTCATTTATGTTTTCTTTAACCTTTTATGTATTTGCAAGCGCTTAGGACTTATACCAGACACAAGGTCACCGCTCTACAAGCCACAAGGTCACCGCTCTATAATCCTCAAGGTCACCGCTCTACAAACCACAAGGTCACCGCTCTACAGTTCTCAAGGTCATCGCTCTACAACCCACAAGGTCACCGCTCTACAAGCCACAGGTCGCCGCTCTACAAACCACAAGGTCACCGCTCTACAACCCACAAGGTCACCGCTCTACAAGCCACAAGGTCGTCGCTCTACAGGTCACAAGGTCACCGCTCTTCAAATCACAAGGTCACCGCTCTACAAGACACAAGGTCACCGCTCTACAAACCACAAGGTCACCGCGCTACAAGACACACAAGGTCACCGCTCTACAATCCACAAGATCACTGATCTACAATCCACAAGATCACTGATCTACAGACCATATTGTTCTACAAACCACAATCTCACTCATCTACAGACCATACTACTCTACAAAACCACAATATCACTGATCTACAGACCATAATACTGATCTACAAACCACAATATCACTTATCTACAGACCATAAGGTCACCGCTCGACAAGACGTAAGGTCAGCACTCTGCGAGCCTCAAGATCACTACTCTACCAACTGCAAAGTCTTCAACGGACTACGCAGCACAGGCAAAACAGACATAGCAATAAATTCAGGTCCTGAGGCCTTCAGTATCCAGAACAGGAAGCAAGCATAAAAAAATGCCGGT
>JADBJO010002613.1:55000-57500 GCA_016801955.1 Conus betulinus | reverse complement strand
AGCCATCAGAAAATGTGTTTTAAAAGGATGGAAGTTCAGATAAAGTTCGGCAAAAACCATTTTCCTGTATGCAAGAGAACTGGTGGAGTCCTTGCCATTTAAGACCAGATCAAAGCGGATCTCCAGGATGAGAAAAGTCCATGGTGGGTCGTCAGGCAATTTCAGTGAATTAAAAATAACTCCAAGGTCTATGTCTACACCATTCAAATGGGGAAGAATCTGAATTCCCAAGCGTGGAGTGAAACTGGGGCTGGCTTCAAATGTCTTGAGGAACGTCGGGCCAAACGCGGTCATGAGCAGGTTTGGGGGTTCGGAGAAGAGGTTCAAACAATAGTTCAAAGAATTTCAGTCGATGCCTTGAAGTGAGGGTTTCCATGTCTCTGCACGCAGACTCTATACAGGGGGTGTGTGTGGAATGTCCCTAGAATCGAACCCCTTGATGATGGATGAGATCCAGAGTTTAAACGTAGGAAGGTCTTGCAAAACTGTAGACAATACAGACGTAGTCCGGTTCAGACCAAATCGAAACTCTGTACAGATGTAGAAGAGTTTTCTTATCACAGCACCAATTCGTATGTGTCACAACTCTCAGAAGGTTCATTACTTGGCGGCAAGAAGTTTTCATATACTGAATGTGACTTTTAAAGTTACCTTTTTGATCGAAGACAACGCCCAGAAATCTGACTTCCTTCACAGCTGCAACTGTGAACTTAGCCAGACGAATTTCAGGGTCAGCTAAGTGCCATCCAAAGTTGCGAAAGTGGATTGAGTTTTGATAGCTAAAAAAAAGTAAAATCATTTTTCTCGACCCACCATCAGAAATAATCTATACAAAGCTGGAGTCGACGTTGTATGCCAGCACTCAAATTGCATAGAGTGCAAAGTCATCAACAGAGAGGACTCGGAAGCTTGGTTTACAGAATCGGCATTCTCATTGATTTTTTTTATGTTTAAGAGAGCAGACAGGATTCTCCAATGGGGTACATTTCGACTCTTGCTCGTAGCTGTCAGACAGCATGCTATCAACACAGACACGGATTTGCTGATCAGCAAAAAAAGTTTTTCTTTTAATAAAGAGAGGGATTTTACCTCGAAAAACTAGATAATGAAAATCCAAGAGAATATCATATTTCCACGTGGTGTTGTAGGCCTTCCCCAGGAGGTCAAAACAGATAGCATCCGCATGTTGTTTGTTAATGAAGGAATTGTAAATGGTGGTTTCAGGACAAAACACGTGGTCAGTGGTCAGTGGTAGTAGAATAGAACTTGTGAAAACTGCACTGTTGTTGACCAAAAGGCTATTGGTTCCAGCTTCCACATCAGATGAGAGTTGCCCATCTTGAGGGCAGAGCCTGAAGAATGCTTTTAAACCTTTACCGGATGACGTTTTTGACTACACAGACCTGATCGTGCGGGTCGCCCAAGACCCACACATTTTGTCGAGGCTTTTCCGTGTTTATCCCTATTCAGATCACGCGGGTCTTGTGAGACCCATACCTGATAAAGAGCGGTTCATCAGCTTATTCCTCACACGATTGCGCGGGTCATGTTCGATCCTTTGAAATGTATGGATCCTGGGGGAACCGCGACTAATCACGCTGATAATTGATTGTGCCTATATATGAAATTTCAGTGATCAACGGCTATTATGATCGTTGACAAACTCCTAATATTGCCTGAGCATAGCTCTATCCGTTCATAAGATATGATGTTTTTATCAAGTCACTGGGTCGTGGAAGACCCAGGAAACACAGCATAGAAGAGAAATGACCAAGCAGAATTTAAAAAAGGGGCAAACCTCGCCCATGCAGGGCATTTCGCACAACGATAACTACAAATGAAATGTTCACTGAAAACGGGGAAAAAATTGCCTTAAGCTCAAAGTTCCCCCAGAGGAAAAAAAAAAGGCTTCCCAGTGAGAAAAGCACTTTATTACATAACACCCACCTCGACTCGCGTAATTCCCCTTCCAGATGGGAACCACTACAAGTTTATTCCATAACATGGGAATTCAAAAATCTTGAGAAAGGGGGGGGGGGGGGGAGTGGTGGTTCCACGGAGCCCCCTTTACACACAATTCATCCACACCTGGCCCAAAGTAAACTACGAGAAGGCCCTCCTGTAGGATTCTCTCTCTCTCTCTCTCTCTCTCTCTCTCTCTCTCTCTCTCTCTCTCTCTCTCTCACACACACACACACACACACACACACACACACTCACTCACACGCATGCACACACACACACACACACACACACACACACACACACACACACACACACACACACACACACACAGGCCTGATCGCAAAAAAAGTTTCTTACAACAACAAAAAAAAACGAATTAGGCAGTGCAACCCCATAACAATGACAACAAATGACAAAAACTGAGGGGACCCTAATAAATTCGCCATGATCTCCGTCTCCTAAAAGCTTTTCCAGTCCAGATTTCCATCAAAGGCCTTCTCTCTTCACGCAGGGAACATCACAGGAGATGTCCTAA
>JADBJO010002613.1:22500-50000 GCA_016801955.1 Conus betulinus | reverse complement strand
CTGCTGCTGGTGATAATGGGGCATTCATAGTGTAGCATATCCCAACACTGGCATGTCCTTATATCAAATACATACCCGCAAATCTGCACTTAGGCAGCAGGAACCATTCCTGGCATGTCCCCTGTCCCTGGACATACCCGGACCCTGTCATACCCCCCTCCCCCCCCCCCCCCCCCCCCCCCACACACACACACACACACACACACAACCTCCCTCGGCCCTCACTCCCCTTTCTCCCACCTCTTCAACTTGTCCATGCATATAGACACACAGACACGAACAGCCCTGCCGATAACACCTACCTCCTGCCTCCCTACACATACACACTCACGCTTAAACACACGCACACGCACGCATGCATGCACGTACTCCCTCCCCTTTCTATCTCCATACACATATACACACACGTGTAAACTACAAGCCGGCCATGGTCATGAGAGCGAAAATGACCTGAAGCTGAAGACACCACAGGAAAGGAGCATGAAGAGCAGACAATTTGGGACTTCAAAAATGATGATCAGTAATGATGATGATGAAGATGATGATGATGATGATGATGACGATGAAAGAAGAAGATGACGCTATAACACGCAGTCTATTCTGGGTTGAGACTACATAAAAGATCTGTACTCTACACAGCTTTTCATGCTATAATTATGCCCATACCAACCAGGCCCGAGAGACACAGACATATGCAGCGTTGGTCATGAAGCTCGAGTAACAACTGTCAAAATCCTCCATTAAACGTATCGATCATGTGGTTGCAGTTTTCCACCTGAGCCGATACAGTCAAAACCCTCTGAATAGCAGTCAGTCAGGCCAAAACATTTCTACAAATGTTTGACTCTAGGGATTCGACTGCATATTTCTTTACTTTTTTTTTTCCTTTTTTTTATGTTGTGTTACCATCCACGAACAGACACATTGTACATTGCCATCTGCATGTGTTTCAACTACGAAGAACAAAAAAGAAGAAGTTCCAACAAATAACAAAGATTTGCATTATTGTCCGTATTACAATTTCTGTGTGATAAGATCACACGGTCTACGCAAACAACTCTTACTCTTCAATATCAAGTGTATAAGCACCGTGGCAGAGTTAGAACAAAGCGGTAGAATCTTTTGTTAATTTTTTTTTTAACGGAGAGAAATCTTATGGGCGAGAATAACACATTCAGCAGTTACCAGATACGGTTTTGTTTTTGTTTTCGTTTTTTTTTTTGTTTTTGGTTGGTTTTTTTTTTTTTTTTTCTTCATTTTCAGTGTAATTGACATAATTATGCTTGAAACTATGTTAGAAGAACGGAGCTTTTGAAAGGTCATGAAATTCACAGTTCTAAAAGGTGTGACGAGATTGTTCTTGAATCCTAAAATGCCCGAAATACTTGAACCTCGGAGATATGTTTATACACAAGAAATATATCTTGTCTGAATCACTGAATGTAAATGACTAGGAAATGAGGCGGGGAACAGTACACACTAAACAATAAAACAAGTAAGATAACTCTTGCTCCTTCAAGAAAACAAATACATGCTCTTAACATAGACGTAGAGGAAACGTCTCTGCTCATAACTACAGCAGTCCTTTGAAGTTATGGGCGTGTAACTGTTTTCTTGTGGGAGCAAGAGTTACCTGACTTGGTTGTTGTTCACTAGACATCATTATGTAAAGTTGAAGCCATTCCTTGTCAACTACTAGTGACAGTAGTCATCAGCTAAACAGTAAAAATAAATTACAGCTTCCGGTCTACGATTTCTGTTTATTCGACCACTTCGATTTTTCTTCTTTTTTTTGTTTCTTTTTTTTTCTACTGAATTTCCTGTGATAGTTTTTTTTCCCATGGATACATTTTTTACCCCCCCCCCCCCCCCCCCCCCCCCCCCCCCCCCCCCCCCCCAGGCTGTACGATCGTATGTGCTCGTACTTTACTTTTTTATTGGGACCGATTGATGGAATGTATTAATTAAGTTTGCGATTTTTTTCCCTCAACACCCTAAATTCTGTGGGGATGTGCGCTAGGTATATGTGTGCTTGCCTACATGTACGATGTGTGTGCTTGCGTCTTCATCCATGTATATTTATATGTACATGCACGCGATGATTATGTGCTCATCAAGTGTGAGGGGCAATACTGAGTACAGACACTGATATAATAAGTGTGGCTTTCTTTCTTTTTCTATTTTCTTACTTTTTTTTAAGTCGTGGGTATTTTAAAAAAAAAGAAGGAAGTACTAATCAGAATTAAATAACAACAGCAGCATCGAGAGAAGGCGTATATAAATTAATAATAGTTTTTTTATTTAAAAAAAAAACACAGATGCCTATACAAAAATCTCCCGCACCAGTATAAGATCACATACGCACTGACACAAATACACCATACAATCTGTCATTCGTGATGTAGAGCCACTGCTGGCTATGTAAGCGAGCCGCCCAACTAGCAGTAGCAACTGGTCTGGCAGGTCGTTCTTATTATACTCTCTTATCTACTTTTACTACTCGTTTGCGAGACTGATGGTGGACCAACCCCCTGCCCCACCTCCATCCCCTGTCTGCACCATATCATTATTTTTTTTTCTTCTAAATGTCTTTTTCAGTACTAAAAAAATGAAATATGATATGTATCAATACTGATATTAGGGTTTTTCTTTTCCTTCTTTTTAATATTCATACTTTTTTTATGTGTGTTGTGGTCTTGAAATTGTATAACTAGTAAGATATGTAAATACGAAACAAAGTTTGTGTCACACTTTTACTGGCCATTCCTTTTTGCAGTTGTCCAGGAACCACACACATCGATAGAATATATTCAGGAGTCAAATTGCAAAGGATCTTTCACTCTTTCTTAACAAAGTGCATGGCCTCCGTCGGTCATAGCTGACCATGGACAGAGTATATCCGACCTAAGATTCCTATCTGTCCGGGCTGTCTGCTCGCCCCGAGCATGCAGTGTCGCCTGTGGCTGTAGAGACCGATACGAGAGTGGCAGTGTCTGTCACAATGGTCGCATCTGTATGTTGGCACTGGTTTGTTGGCTGTCATCCCCTCTCTGCGGACTCGCTTTTCTGCTGCAGCAGCAGTCACTTTGTCTTCGCCAATCTGCAGCTGCTTCTGAAAGTGCTTCTCCAGCTGTTGCGGTCTGCTGCGAGGTCCTCGCAGTCCTTAACATAAACATTTTAAAATCTACATTGAACAATAGCAAAACATGACTCACACATTCTTCTTCTCTTTTTGTCTGCTCATCATCTTCGCTTTCATAGAAAATACATGTTTTTAATCGTTTATCATCTTTTGATCTCCTGTTTTCTCCTCCTCTCTCTCTACCCCTCACACCCCCACCCCCACCCCCGCCCTTCATAACTGGATCGGGAGCTTAAAACTATTATGCACCCGCAGCGCTTACGCATTCAGATCCGCAAGCACAGTCTCACTCGTATGATGCTGCTCGTCTCATGCCTCAGAAAAGTCCTTCCGCTGTCAGGGTCATAATCACGAGAGGGTGAATGGGACGTGCCGGGGAAGGGGGGGGGGGGGGGGGGGGGTGGGGGGGGGGGAGCAGGTTGACAAACATCAAATCCAAACTCCCTTCCCATCTATGCTCTTCTTCATTGTGACAACAGCTCCCTTCCCATTCACTCTCTCTCCTTCCCCCAAACTCGCACGCTCACTTCCTCTTGAGAATATGAACACGCACATGAGCATCGAATGCTTGCGTATAGCAAGTTCTTTTTCCTGGTCATAGAAAACCAGGTAGGGCTGGGCGATAAGCCCTGGACGGGGGGAAATGGGCTTCTTCGTGTGTCTGACCCCATTGTATATTTGTTTTCTCATTTGCATGTACACAACGCGTCTGTATTCACTGTGTCTACCCCCTTCCTTTGATTATAAATGATCCCTCCCCCCATCTCCCTTGCCAAAACGACAACGGCTTGGGAGCCACAGAAAAAGAAACTTCAAAATAAAGAAAATGTGTTGGCCCTTAGCCTATCGGACACAAACGTAAAGTCTGAAACCATGGCTTTCACTGATAGTCCGTGCGGGAAACGGGAAACTGAAAGTAGAAAAGAAAAAAAGAAAAATACCGATCTTCTTACTTCCCTTGAAGTATTTGTCTCCCTTTCCTGATAGCAGACAAATTCTGTGACTCACTTCCGGTGTTTTCATTCCCGGCTGGAGTGCCAAAATACGGACTGAGAAATTTGTAATGAGGTTCGCTTTAGGACTGTATTATTCATCATCTGGGGTGTAGCAGCGATGTATAAGAGTTTTGTTGATGATCCTTAATGACTTGTCTTGAACTGGGGGGTCATCGGCTCCTTTTCAAGGGTGATGTTGAATGGAATGTTGTAAGGTTATGAGGATAACTGCATTCTCTGGAATTTTCAACTCGACAACTGTTGCAGTGACCGTGACTCGGAATTGAAGCTTACGTCGAATTTACTTGCGATTTTTCGGATTAGTTGCACATAAGTTTAGAATACGAATAGCTGTTTTAATTCAAAGTTCACATTCCTTTTTGCCAAAGGCTTGATATCATAAGTGGCAACAGCAACGTATCCTAGTAATTCATACAGATCCAGATCTGTAGGGGATATTAAAGCGAAGGAAATAAAATGGAACTTCTAATACAAAATTGAAAGAACTTATTCAGTTCGGAACCAGAGCTAGAGCTGACAACCAGTTAGGAGACATTAAGCAAGCCGGAGAACCAGAATTGAAATGTTGACAAATAGACAATTGTAAAAACAAAGTGTATCAACTGAGACAAACAATGCTTGATGATTATGACTTCAAACGATATTACACAATTGAATAGTCATATAGATCCGCATTCATGTGTTATATTAAGACATGGACACTGAATATGTGGAAAGTAAAGTGATAGTTTGTTACACATGATACATGCACAGACATGCATGCTCTCTCTCTCTCTCTCTCTCTCTCTCTCTCTCTCTTTGCAATACACTGACAGTGTATGTGCAAATTTTGGAGATTTACATACAAAAGAAGAGGATGGGCAATTGGATGCTGTCTTGTTAAGATCTACAGTATTATTACTTGAGACTGAGAATTGCATAACACTGTGTGTGCATGCAGCAGTGGGAATGTGTGTGTATATGTGTGAGAGAGAATGACATCATAATTAGTGAAATATTGCTGAATTCAATAGCTGTGGTACATTAAAAAGAAAATAGTGCCATCATTATGACTCACATTTTCCAAAGAATTTTGAAACAAAGATTTTGCATACTTTTCTGTTTGCAGAATATGAATTAACGTGTAATTAGAAACCCAGACTTCTCATTCTCAAAGCAACGCTTCTGTGACATTGAATTTGAACAGCATCAGATTTTAAAATGGACATAGCTGAATGATGAGTCACATTCTGTCATGAGAGCACACATCACTGAACTGTAATACATGAAACTAAGCATTGCTTGATGATGAACTGGATTCCCTTCTGACAAAAAGACAGACTGGGTCCATTTGTACCCAAGGTACCAGAACCTAACTGTTGGAAACTTCAGAAGCAAAATGCCAGCAGAAAAAAGGCCTCATCGTGTCTGAATCAGACATCATCAAAATGGTGCTGGAGTTTCTCCAGAACCCGTCAGCTTAACATCTCCATGTTGTCGGTAGAGCGGGAGACAGGGATCATCAACGGGCAGTTTTCAGACGACCTTCTGTTCCTGCGACAGTTGATCCTGGATGGGCAGTGGGATGACGTCATTGAGTTCATTCAGCCGCTGCTGACCATGGAGGGGTTCGACGGACAGACCTTCCAATACATGATCACCAAACACAAGTACCTGGAGCTCCTGTGTATCAAAGCAGAGCCCAACATCATGCAGAACTATGAGGTCACTGTGGATGAGGTGAGGTCTGATGAAAGAGTATGGGGGGAAGGAACGATGAGCATTTCTGCTTGTGTGTGTATGTGTGTGTGTGTGTGCATGCATGCGTGTGTGCATTTGTGCATGTGTGTGTGTGTGTGCAGCTCAGTTTATAATGTGCAGTACTCAGAGCACCCCAAGTTTTTGTTCAGTAACATCAAAACAAATGGTGTGTAACACCAAAAAGAAGGAGGTCTTGCCAGAGCTAATAAAATTTAGATTTGCACTCGTGAAATGTAAAATTTGTTGTAATGTGAAATGTGCTGGTTCTGCATCTCTAGATTGTTGAATGGGATACATTATTACATAAAAGTAAACATATGTCTCAACAATTAAGTCTAACTAACAAGAGTTGGAATTAGTGAAAATCAATTGGAAACCTTCACACATCACTAGAGAGAAAACTGTCAGTGACGGAGAAGTTTCCAAGAAGGAATTTGAGAAGATTTGGACTTGTTATTTTTTTAAAAGACTGTGATGATTACTAATACAAGCACCAGAATGATTGATCAGCAAGTTTCATTTTGTGCAGACTTGAGCCTAGTTGAGGTGCCCTTTTTCTTAAAATCTGGGTATTTTTTTCATTTTTTGTATTAAACATTTTCATCTCCCCCACCCCTACCCCTCCTCCTCCCCCCCCCCCCTCCTCCTCCCCCCCCCCCCCCCCCCCCCCCCCCCCCCCCCCCTTTTTTTTTTTCTAATTGAATGTTTCAATAGATTCACGAAAAAGCAGAACTTTTACGATCATGAAAGAAAAAAGTTTCAGAAGTATATCAATCATGCATATATTTATAACACAAATTGATATAGGTATTATTAATTTTTATTATGTTTATTGCAAAGTACTTTCTGCTCCCTGACGAAGACGAAGACGCTCAGCACATACACACACACACACACACACACACACACACACACACACACACACACACACACACACACACACACACACACACACACACACACACATGCACGCACAGTGACAACAAACATACACACACACACACACACACACACACACACACACACAAACAGAGAGTCACACACACACACACACACACACACACACACACACACACACACACACACACACACACACAGCCTTCTCAATCAATGATCTCCTACAGCATCAGTGGGCATTGTCAGTTGTTTCTGATATTTACCAGCTGTCTTCCTTGCCATACTCATTATAGTGGTGCTCCGGGCCATCGCCCCCAAGTGGCAGCGCTGTTCATCATGCTTTGCTTTGCATTAATTGCAATACTGAGACTAGTGAGAGACTACACAATCCTATGCTACCAACTTCCTGCCTCACCCTCCTCACTTCTCTATCTCCCCTCCCTCCCCCCCACACACAGCCCATTTCTATCCCTCCCTCCATGGCATCCCTCTCATCCATTATCCCACTCCACCCCACCCCCCCCCCCCCCCCCCCCCCCCCCCCCCCCTCCCTTTCCCTTTTCCTTTCTCAGTTTCTGTATGCTTGTCAACTTTACCTTTTTGTGGCCCTTCCTCCCCCACCCTCATCTCCCTTAGTTCTTCCCCTCCTCCACCACCCCCTCATCTCCCCTCAGTTCTTCCCCTCCTCCCCCACCCTTCATCTCCCCTCAGTTCTTCGCCACTGCCCCCACCCTCATTTCCCCTCAGTTTTTCCCTTCTTCCCCTCAGTTTTTCCCTTCCCCCCCCTTACCCCCCTCCCCCAGTTTTTCTCGCGCGCTTTTCCTCTTTCTCCTGAACTCCCATTTTTGTCTAGTAAGCATCACTGCATCGCTTGTCTTTGGATTTGCTACTGCTGGTGGGGGCATGAGGCTGCACAGTATGCAGCCACTTAAAGAAAAACATTTTGAACACTCATTTAGAGAAGGCATTTTTTTTTTTTTTTTTTTTTTTTTTTTGTATGAGGAGCCGGTGTAAGGTACTCACTGCATTGTATTAATTAAATAACTCCATGATCAAATACATTTCACGGTGAAATATGTACCATTCCATCCCCCTTGGGGGAGGAGCGCTTCACTTTAGTGTCACACAATCATCCTTTTTTTTTTTTTGTCTCAGTCTCTGTGTATGGTTTTTTTTGTTGTGTTGTTGTTTTTTTTTAAGGATCAACACATATTTTTTTGTGTGCAGAAAAAAAAGACAGGAACAGCTTCCAAGTTGCCATGTATTTGTTTATGTTTGTGCCAAATCATGCATTCCACATGGAGGATTTTTTCATTTGGAGAATATCGCTAGGGCTCAGGTTGCCATGGGTTTATTTACCTGTGCTAAGGTATAAATGCATTCCACGCTCAAAGGATTTCAATTCTTATCGCCTCCTGACTCCAAAAGTTAGACCACCATATTTGTAGAGAGAAAGAGATTAGAGAGAGAAGAAAAGATGGTCCCATGTAAGACTTGACCCATAGCGTTCTCACAACTGATGCAAACTTGAATGCTACCTATTCTAGGCCAGGTTTCTCACAGTCAGAGTCACATTGATGAGACTGAGCAGACTGACCGACTGTCGGGGGGGGGGGGAGTTGTTTTTTTTTTTTTTTTTTTTTTTTTAATGTTTTTTTTCCTTCCTCTGGCAGGTGGTGCGGTGCCTGAACTGCCTGGAGGGTCTGTGCCCCACTAAGGAGGACTACAGCAACCTCTGCTTCCTCCTGTCCCTCCCAAGCTCTCCGACCACGTTGACTACCAGAACTGGAACCCCAGCAACGCACGTGTCCAGTGCTTCAAGGACGTGCTGCCCCTCATCGACAAGTTCCTCCCTGTGGAGAAGGTCGGTGGTTCCAGCACAAGCTCTAGAGGTGAACCTATCACAGGTCGGAGGCAGCCATTTGATTTGTTTGGTTTGTCTTTGAGAGAAGGAAAAATTCATGATGTGGGGTAAGAAGATTTTTTTTTTGTGATTTTTTTTTTAAGAATTTACAAGAAGAACAACAACAATCCGCCAGAGCGCCCTGTCCTGGGCGCCCTTTCCAATTCTCTCCAGGTGTATCACGCTGTCTTCCCTCTCTGCATCCAGATGTCCTCCATGAATTCCTAGGTCTATCCTTCGCCTCTGTCCCTGTGAGTTCCAGCCTTGTATGTCGTCAACGTCGATGTGCTCCCCAGGTGTGGCCGTCCAAAGCCTTTTCCACTTCTTCTAGCAGGTCGTCAAGGAGTTGATGTGATGGGATCTTGTTTCTTTCTGTGGTGTCTGGCCAGTACTTTTGTTTGTCCAGGCAGCCACCTTCATGAATGTGCTGTAACTTCTTCTGGAGATGGTCTTTGTTGTTCTTTGCTGATGGGCGTGGGACAGGAGCCCAGATCAGTACGGCAACTCCAGGTCATCAAGTTGCCAGTCATGGTCCACTGGCTACCATTGCTGACTCTTCCCAGCGGTCGTGTCCTCATGAAAGCTATCCTGGCCATGTCAGTTCTCGGAAAGGTTGCCAGACATCCTTGCCTCACTCCAGTTACGTGATGGGGAAGCTCCTTGTTAGTTGTCCTTCGTGTTCAACCTTGCAGCTTATTCCTTCGTAGGAGTTCTTGATGATGTTGGCAAACTTTCTTGGTATTCCCATGGTGTCTCACGAGTTGCTATAAGCTGTCCCTGTGAACACTGTCAAAAGCCCTTCTCATAGTCGCTGAAAGTGCAGTACATAGATGGGTTCCATTCCTGGGATTGTTCAAGAATGAGCCTCAGGATTGCAATCTGGTTGGCGCTACCATTAGTTTGGCAGGTGCTTGTTGTTCATGAAGGAAGTGATCCAAATGTTCACCCATACGAAAGGTGAAAGCCATATCCTTGTACACATTTGTTGGTAAAGCTATGACGAATATGACATAAAAGAAATAGTACAACTGTGGTAGAGGTTGTGAGGCAAACTTTCTTGGTATTCCACTGTCTCACGAGTGCTATAAAGCTGTCCCTGTGAAGTGTCTGTCAAAACCATCGGCTCTCATCTGCGATGAAAGCAGTACATAGATGGGTTGAAAAGTACATACCCTGTTCAGTAAATGAAAAAGAACCGTGATTGCAATGGTGTGTGTGGCGCACAAGTTTGCCGAAAACCCCATGCTTGTTTCAAGTGTGGAATTGTACACACTCAGAAAGAAAGTTTCGTTGTTTTACCGTTTTCGTCACAGCCAAGCATCAGGTTTTCTGTTGTTAAAGCTTTCACGAATATGGCAAGAAATATGTCTTGCAGATGATGGGCAGGTTTGACCAAAGAGCAATGAAGGACCCTCCCCACTCTCACGATGCTAGTTCATGACAGAAATGCCAGCATTAAACGTCTCACACTGCATTTTGAAGTGTTGTGGGCCCACTCTCGCTGGTCGAGGTTGACGTGGCCAACTGACACGTGAGAGGCGAGTATCACAGACGTGTTTCGAGTGGGTGTACAGCTGATTATATAGATCAACTGATGGCAAGGGTTCAGAGACCAACAGGCACATGAATGACTTTGTGTTCATAAAAATATATATATATATATATAACTGTTGAGAGTGAAAGGGACGTGTGTGTGTGTGTTTGTGTGTGTGTGTGTATGTGTGTGTGTGTGTGTGTTTGGTGTGTGTGTGTGTGTGTGTGTGTTCCCTTTTTCTTTCTTACATGTGTACCAGTTAGGCATAAGAATGTGTGTGTGTGTGTTTGTGTGTGTGTGTGTGTGTGTGTGTGTGTTCCCTGCTATTGGAGTAGTTGTATTTGTGGCTGTTTCATTTTTGTTGGAAATACCAACAAAACGGATTTGTTGGCATTCTTTCTTTATTTGCTTACTTCAAACTTGAAATCACTCTGTCAGATTATTTGTATTTCAAGCATGCACATGCTGGAGTGAATTTCTGTACCTGAGTGTAGATAAGATCTGATAAACAGCATGATGAACAGTAAACATCACAGTCACATACATTTATATAAGCACTCCCAACCTCTGTCAACTTGCAAGTTGCTGAACATATAATTACATCTACAGCAACACACAAGCAAATTCATTGATGCCCTTGTAAAAAAAATTAATACAATGAAAGAAAGATTGTGTAAAAAAACCATATGTGTAAAAAACATTTATATCACAGGAATGACTAAAGAAATGCCCAGGAGAGGAGGGGTAACTGCAGGTAAATCGTAAATCGAGCTGAAAATAGAATTGCTGGGTCACTGAACAAAGGCACAAATAAATATTGTGGCTTGTTTGTTCCTTCATTCGGCAACCCAGTAATCTTATATTTGCTGTAAGATCTCGGTCAGAACTGAAATACGGGACAAAGTGTGGAATGGCTGATGTGAAAAACAGCTGTTCCCATTTGTGCACAAACACCAGGTTTGTAAGGGTTAATTGTAGAAAAGCCTCCTCTTGGCATGGAGTGAATTAAGGTGTACCCTCTCAGTATGTTGCATTCACAAACAAGCACTGAAGTTAAGAATGGTCCATATTGTTAACAAAAGTGGGGTATTATATTTTGTGCGCGCATAGGCATTTTATGCCATAGAATGTGTAGAAGTACACAGGTTTAAGAAAGAGGAGGGGGAAAGCCCCGCACAACTGTCAGAAGAAGTAATAATAAAGATGAATATTCGTGTTGGCTACTCTTTTCCAAAGCTGTAAGCACTTCACCAAAAAAAAGTTCCAAACACAATTACAGCAACTGTGCTAATAACTGTGTCAAACACTCCTACACACTCACGCATCATCCCTTCTTTACCACCCACTACACATGTACGTGAAAGCAGCTACGTACACACTCTTTTCAGTCTTTGTCTCACCAGCTTCTCTGCTCCAGACCTCATCACTCTTTGAATAAAAAACAACTTACAAGTTATATCCCTTACTCCACAACGCTGCTGCACTAAGAAGAAGAGGGTTGTGAGTGAGATGGTGTTACGAATACGTCTTGTCGCATTGTTTAAACACATGAAGCTTAGCAATGAACTTGGAAGACGTAACAGACGGAGGTATGTAGGTCATAAAACTGTGCATGCACACAGACATATAATATGAATGAATATAGCTATACGCATGTTCAAAAAGGAAGAGAGAACTCTTCCACAGCTGACAGACACCTGACTGTGCTGTGTTCCCAGAATGACAGCCCCAACAAGGACGTTTCACGCAGTGACCGCCTGATTCAGCTGGTCCTGAAGGGGGTGCTGTACGAGTCGTGCGTGGAGTACTGCCAGCAGGCCGCCACAGGTTCTGAGTCTGCGGCTATTGGCTACGTCGCCTTGCTCCAGGACACAGGCTTCAGTGAAGCCGACCTGAGTCTTCTGTCTTGGCTGCAGAGCATACCCTATGACACCTTTGGCTGTCCCTTTGAACAGAAGGCAGGTTGACAGTGGAGTTTGTTAACGTTAAGTTAGTCTGTTTTCTCTTGGTGACAGAGTATACCTTATGATACCTTTAGCTGTCCCTTTGAACAGAAGGGAGGTTCACAATGGAGTTTATTAACATTAACCTGTTTTCTCTTGGTTACAGAGTATACCTTATGATACCTTTAGCTGTCCTTTTGAACAGAAGGCAGGTTCACAGTTGAGTTTGTGAACATTAACGTATCTCCTCTCTTGGTTACATAGTATTCCGTATGATATATCTTTAGGTGCCCCTTTGACCAGAAGCAAGATGCACCATAGAGTTTATCAGCAGTCTAATGTCTTGGCTAGAGAACATACCTTATAACACCAGAGACTGTTCCATCCGACAGAAAAGGGGTTCAAAATAGAACCTGTTAATAACTGGCCTTCCCTCTTGATGACATAGTATACTCTGTGGCTCTTTGACTGTGCCCTGGCAGAAAAGGCTGTTTAACAGTGGCTAAAACATTTTTTAAGTCCTATAGTGTAATGGCTACAGGGGTGGTGAACCGACAGAGACTTCTCTGATCATTCAGTTGTGTTGGCCCCTCTAGATATGTAGCATTTTAACAGTGGACCTTATCCGTCAAATTATTTGTCTCTCTTTTGTTACCGAGCATATGTTATGACACCTTCAGGTTATGACACCTCTGACTGTTTCTGTCAACAGAAGGTAGATTAATGATTTTCTGTCGTATAGTCAGCTGATAATCAGAACTGTTTTGTGTAGGACTTGATGGAGTACTGAAATTTCCTGTCTGTAAATGGAATCAAGAGATGAGTAGATTTTGGTTAACAGAAATTTGCCTGGGGTACCTTCCTTGTCGTTATGTGTTCTTTTACAGTCCTGCCTGATCCAAGACTTGATGAATCAAGAACCCAGCGATTCTTTGGCTGCCAAGGCAATTACCTTAATTCACTACACCACCATTTTCCCCCCATCAGGCAAGTTTAATCCATGTGATTTTCCCAACACACCTCATCTAATGATAGGGTTGGGTTGATGTGCGACAGTCGGTGAACGTGGACGTGCGGCCGCTGGTCAAGCCGTCACTGGAGGCCTCCTGGTCGGAGCAGATCCTGGTGACGCCCATCAAGCCCAAGATGTTCCCCCACTCCGCCATCCCCGCAGCCCGCCCGCGCTCCGCCGAGATCATGACCCGGTCACTCAACCCCCAGTTTGACGGGCTGTCCAGTGGTCTTCGACGTGACCCCATGGTGAGTAGGGGGACTGGCGTGGACGTGATGGGTGGATCAGCTGTAAAGTAAATGAGAATGTGACAGTTGGTGTAAGGTTTGATTCTCATCCCCCATCCCACTTCCACCACTTTTTTTTTATTCTTCTGTCTCGTTCTCTATGTAGCCCAGTGGTGTTACTCCTGCTGTGCTCATTTCAGGTCCCCAGTACTGTACAACTCGGCCACACCCAGGATTCCTGCTGTCGCATCCCAGTGCTGTTGTCTACACAGAGCAACCAGTATTATGTCATCTTGTGGCACCTCACTAGAGGAGACACTGCATTGCTGCCATGTCATGTACGTGGTCTTCAGTGGGGCCTGTTTTAATCCAGGCTGCACAGGACACTTCCTTCAAAGTCCCCTGCTAACCATGATAATTGCTGTTGCTGCATAGCCACGTGAGCGTCCTCCTGTGGAGGGCATCACCTTGTCCACCCAGCAACATTTCCTGTGAATTTTCAGACACTGACAGCACTGACAAATCAGTACAGGCAAGCACTTTGAACCTGAACTGAGGTCACCTTGAGAGCAGGGCATGAATGGCCACAGAATTTGAGCTGTTCTTTGTCTTTTAATGTTGTTCATGGGATGAGGA
Organism: Conus betulinus; assembly: GCA_016801955.1. Lineage (NCBI taxonomy): Eukaryota > Metazoa > Mollusca > Gastropoda > Neogastropoda > Conidae > Conus > Conus betulinus. The sequence continues at coordinate 35,950 of JADBJO010002613.1, read as the reverse complement.
TGATGGAAGTGGTGCTGTGAAGGTCCATTATGATGAGAGACTGCTTGGTGTCAACCATGCCTGAGAGATGCAGAATCTGTAGTGTTAGTCCGGAAGTATTTTAGCGGCAGTCCCAGAGACGCATCTGTTAAGTGGATGAAACTAGATCATGTGGCTCTGGTTTTCATAGTTGCATAGTAAAACCCAGCCAGGGCTGAAAAATTCCACAAAAATAATGGGTCTGCTGGGAATTGAACTTAACGACCTCCCAGCCTGCAAGCCCATGATTCTAACCATGTACCCTGGTGGCTGGTCCTCTCTTTCTTTCTCTTTTTTCGTTTTTACTCCTTGCATGCGTGATATATCTCAACTTCATTAACAGTCGTTTTATGAGAAATTTTTTTTCTGCTGGTGGAAGGGAGTGGGATGGGATTGGGGGAGGTAGGGGGAGAGATGTGAAACCTGATTTTCTCTTCGTATGCATGTTGATTGACAGGTGTGATGTCATGGTCACTGATTGACAGTAGTGATGTCATGGTCACTGATTGACAGTGGTGATGTCATGGTCGATGATTGACAGGTGTGATGTCATGGTCACTGATTGACAGTGATGATGTCATAGTCACTGATTGACAGTCGTGATGTCATGGTCACTGATTGACAGTAGTGATGTCATGGTCACTGATTGACAGTGGTGATGTCATGGTCGATGATTGACAGTAGTGATGTCGTGGTCACTGATTGACAGTAGTGATGTCATGGTCACTGATTGACAGTAGTGATGTCATGGTCACTGATTGACAGTGGTGATGTCATGGTCGATGATTGACAGTAGTGATGTCATGGTCACTGGTTGACAGTAGTGATGTCATGGTCACTGATTGACAGTGATGATGTCATAGTCACTGATTGACAGTGATGATGTCATAGTCACTGATTGGCAGTGATGATGTCATAGTCACTGATTGACAGTGATGATGTCATGGTCACTGATTGACAGTGATGATGTCATGGTCACTGATTGACAGTGATGATGTCATAGTCACTGATTGACAGTGATGATGTTATGGTCACTGATTAACAGTAGTGATGTCATGGTCACTGATTGACAGTGATGATATCATGGTCACTGATTAACAATGGTGATGTCATGGTCGATGATTGACAAATATATATTGGTCACTGTTTGACAGTGGTGATGTCATGGTCAATGATTGACAGTAGTGATGTCATGGTCACTTATTGACAGTGGCGATGTTATGGTCACTGATTGACAGTAGTGATGTCGTGATCACTTATTGACAGTGGTGATGTCATGGTCACTGTGTGACAGGTGTGATGTCGCAGTTGCTAATTGCAGGTGACCTCTGGGGACCTGGCAGCTCTGTCTCGTTCCTTGGCACCAGCCCCCACCTCCCTCTCCACCCTGCCGCCCCCTCCCAACCCTATGCTGATGTCCATGGATAAGCTGTTTGCCAAAGGTGAGGCCGTCGATACCCGTGCCTCCATCGCCGAAGACCCCAGGATCGCCTCCCCTCGCTCCTCCCTGGTGCTCCAGCAGTCCCAGAATCCCCAGCAAGCTTCGCCGTCTCCCAATGTCCCGCTGGCACGACGGTTGTCGGAGGGTTTGTCGACCCCTGCCGTAGGGAACAACGCTGCTCCCCCTCCAACATCCTCACCCACACCAGCAGGAAGTGAGCGAAGTGCGACCCCGAAGAGCCAGGTTCAGGGGTCAGGGGGCAGTGTGCGTGACTCCAGCAGCGAGCTGTATAAAGAGTACCAGAGGCAGAGGCAAAGGTTGACTGAGCAACTGACCTTACAGGTGAGGACTTGACCTTTAACCTTTCTTTTTTGATTGATTGAGCAGTTCTCTTTGCAGATGAGAAATGACAGAGCAACTCGGTATAGGTGAAGACTGTTAACCCTTTCCTGACTGAACAACTGACCTTGAAGGTAAGGAGTTGACTGTCAGTCGGCTTCTGACTGAACACCTGACTTTAATGTAAAGTCAACAGGTGAGGATGTGACATTAACCCTTTCTGACTGAACACCCCAACTTTGCAAGTGAGGACTGTCTGTTAACCCTTTCCTGACCAACTTTTGGCTGAACAACTGATATTGCTGTTGATGACATACCTATTATTGGATAAATTAGCTGCAGCCATCTTCCAGATGGTACCACAGACCATTGTCTCACCTTGTTCTTACAACCTTCAGACTGTCAGAGACAAAGTTCAAAAGTGCCAGGTGTGTGATTCAGAATAGTTGAATTTGCCAGGACCAGTGAGGTTTTTTTTTCTTCTTGTGCTGGGTTTTTTTTTTTTTTTTTTTTTTTTTTTTTTTTTTTTTTTTTTTTTTTTTTTTTTTTTTGTGGGAACAGAACAGCAGCCATGTTGGAAAGGGGGGTTTTGGGTAACTTGTTGGAACCATGGAAAATTGTCACTAGACTCTGGAAGACGCTGATCTGAAACACAGGTTAGGAGGAAGTAAAGTCAGTGGCATTAGACTCTTACAAAACAGACTTATACGAGTTTTGGAAGATGAAAGTAACCCAGTTAACATTGCACACATAAAAGAAGTATTCATCATGTCTGACACATGTTTTTGTCGTAGCATATGGCAAATGCTTCATGCATCAGTGATGCAGTTCAGTGCTTCCATGGCAGTTCAGGCCAAAGCTCTGTGTGGCAAGTGTGTGTTTATTTTTCAGACTGCTGATAGATTCGAAAGGGCAAATGTGTTTATTTTTCAGACTACTGATAGATTGGAAAGGGCAAGTGTGTTTTTTATTTTTCATACTGCTGATAGATTGGAAAGGCAAGTGTGTTTATTTTTCAGACTGCTAATAGATTGGAAAGGGCAAGTGTGTTCATTTTTCAGACTGCTGATAGATTGGAAAGGGACAGACAGTGCATTCTCTCCCTTCAACCTTATCTTAGGATGGCATCATACAGTTAGACCTTTGTCACACGACAGTGTTGCCAGGTGAAATGCACTCGACAAACAGGTGCAAAAAGAGCAGAGCAATGAATGTTTATAAACAGTTTTATTTAGGACATGTCACAAGATGAAATACCCACAGCAAAATTCCACATGTGAGCAGTTGCCAGAGATTCCATAGTTAAATGGTTAGGGTGTCTGTCTGGGGCTGACAGTTGTGAGTTCAAACTACAAAGGGGGCAGGTTCTAGGGGTGGGGGTGGGTTGAAAACCTTTGTCCACCCCACATTCACTCAGATCAGAGAAGATAAAGGTGGCGGAAAGAGAGGGAGGGAGACACACACACTGCGTTCTGTGATGGCATGCTCAGGATAATGTGAACCTCTTACAGTTCACTGCCCTTAGAGCCATCAGGCTGTGGGACTTGAACCTTGAGCCTAATTGTACCCCTCTGCCCAGCAGGTTCACTGATAGGTCCTTAGTGAAGACCGTTCTGTTCTGTTAATGATGAAGCAGTGGGTCGGTGAGTCACTGATAGGTCCTTAGAGAAAACGCTCTGTTCTTTTAATGATGAAGCAGTGGGGCACTGATGGGCCCCTAGAGAAGACTGCTCTGTTTTACGTGAAGCAGTGGGGCACTAATGGGTCCTTAGACAAGACTGCTCTGTTCTTTTACATGGAGCAGTGGGGCACTAATGGGTCCTATGTCGACACAGGAGAAACAGAGGGAGGCCTACCAGAAGGAACTGGAGGAACTGGAACAGAAGCAACAACAGTTCACCCTGGATAACCGTTTCCATGACAACTACTCCAGCCCCACCCTTCCAAAGACAGCGGAGGACAAAGGTAAGAGAATGTTATATGAGCTTTCATTGTTTTGTGGTAATAGTTTGAGTGTTCTGTTGTGATGTGTGTGTGTTTATGGTTCAGCAGTTTGTTGTTTTTGATGATGAAGTCCCGTGGGCTTTGTGCAGTCGTTGAAATCTTATTTTTGGAAGCTTGAATGAGGTTCATTTTTTGTAAATAGTTAAATTGCATAGTGTGTAACCGAACAAAGGATGTGGCGTTTATCTTAATTTCATGCCTTTGATGTTTTCTGTTATGTTAGAAAAGCATGTTGTTTCACGGAGGTACTTTTGTTCCAGCTGCAAGAATTAAAGTTTTTTTCAAACGTTCAGAAAACGTTTTTGGATTATGTTTCAAAGTATGTTTAACAGGCTTTGCATGATGTCGAATTCGTTGCTGTTTATCTTTTTTTTTTTTTTTTTTTTGTTTTATTGATCACTATTATTACACATACACAGTTCAAGCCATTTGTATGCAAGTCTCGGGAAGGATAACATCAGTTTTGTGCGTGTGGAGGTCATAAGAACATAGTGAAAAGCTACAGCTAGGGACAGATACAGTGAAACCTCATCAAGACCTGACTTTCTTTTTATTACATTTTGTTCTTCATCTATGCATACAGTTACTTACTTCTCCCCCTTTAAAGACTCTGGGTTTGTACATCATGGATTTTGTGGATCGCTTTTCTTCTTGGTTTGTAACTGCAGCTAACTCTGAATTAAGACTTCATCTCTTTTAGTTTTGCTGGAACACTCTTTGTCTGTAAAACAGTTATGTCCTAAAAGAGACTCCACTTCGTCTCCAACTCAGGTTGGACAGATTTGTAGAAAGTCTTTTATCAGAAGTTCCAATGTTAATCCAGTAACTTTGATACAGGTGGCTTCTTCTGTATACAGCGTTGCCCTTTCTGAGTTTCCATTTGGATTCAAACAAGAATTTTGTTTATCTTTTCTTTTATTTGTGCTCCTTGAGTCTTGGACACTGCCATGCGCAGCAGTTGATTAAACTTTAAAGAAGGGAGGGGGGTGAAAAAAAAAATGCTGTATCTTTTAGAACTGCATGTTATTCCTGCTAGTTTTGTAAAATAATTCACTTGCCCTTAGCAGTGGCAGTAATGAGGAAGAAGTTGAAAAACTTGACTGTAACAAACAGATTATGAGGGAGAAAAATAAAAAGAAACCATGGCAGTAGCTATGGAAAGGTTATGGAGGAGTGGAAAGCATTTTTGTTATCATGGGCATATGAGCGAGAAAGGGGGGGAAAAAAAAAAGCAACAGGGCAATAGATAGGGAAACGGTAGGGAGGGAGGGAAAACATTTCTGCTGTTGGGGAATACAAGGGAGAGGAGATAAACACAAACAAACAAGGCAGTACTTTTGCACACAGTTATCTGGAAGGCAACTGAATAGAGATTCGGTTTAAAAAGAAAAAAAAGAAGAAGAGGACTAATTGATCTATGACGTGTGGTCCCATGGTTAATGCACCTGCCATCAACACACTGAACATTGGGTGTCAAACCCTGCCGGAGGATCACACCTGTTGTTCTGTCACATCATCCGTGACCTCTCAAAGTATTAATTCCACACAGCTTTTTCCACCTGTTGGAAACAAGGTCACATCCAGGTTCATCCTGAATACGGCAGTCAGTTGGAAGCAGTCAGTATCAAGTTGTGATGAGGCAGTGCAGCAGAGGAGATACGTCAGTGGCGCAGGGTCACTGGGTGGTGTGACCTGAGGCCCTGTTCTGATCCAACACAATACTTGACTCTCAACAGTTTTCCAAGATTTTTTGCATTTTGCATGACAGACGTTCTTTGTTTTGTAACATTCTGCTCATTATTTCTAAAATAATAATATTTTTGTGATGAATATGTCTGTTTTGTTTTTTTTAGGCGGCGATATATTGCTTCATATAAAAAAAATGTTGGTTTTTAAATACCATAGTTCCGGAAGAAAAAAACCATCAGTCACCGGTGATCGAAATTCAAGGGAAAGAACTGAAGAGAGTTAAGCCCCCTGCTGCTGATGGCTGCCTTGTTTGTCTAGCAGTCGTCCCTATGAACATGCTGACGAAAGAAAACTTTGTCAGAATCTCACGAACAGCCATGGAAGTGGGGAGACATTTTTTGGAAAAAAAGAAAAAATGGTGCTGAGTAACAAATTTAACCCACTGCTGATTTAACAATCCATCTCAAGTATGATGAAGGTCAACGTTCTGCTTTATTACCAAACATAGCGGTGCTAGAGGTGTGCAAGTGTGTATGTGCTTGTCTTTGTCTTTGTGTTTGAATTGAAATGTATGTGAAGCATGTGATGTACTGAAAGACATTGAAAGCATGAAAAGCAAACATGCTTCAAACAAGTCTGTTGGAATCCACAAAGGCCTGGGTCCATTTTCTTCAAGAATAATAGCCAAGCAGATGCTGCCTTATGTAGGGATAAAAAAAAAAAAAAAAAAACGGTCATACACACAAAACTCCACTCCCACTGTTGGGTAGATGGGATAAATCCTCGCCTGTCTGTACAGGGAATGTCCACAGGAGTATCATCCTGAGCAGTATGCAGAAAAAAAAAAAAAAAAAGGAAAACAGTCATCAGAACTTTGTGTTCTGGAACAGCATTTTTCTGGCCCTATGAGGCCCAACCTGGGCAGCTTTCTGGGGGGTTATTACTGTAATTTTCAGTCACAAGTTTCTGTGTATATGTGTGTATGTGTGTTTTAGTTGATTTTACAATTCAGAGCAGTTTTTGCATTTGTGTGTGTTTTTGTTAAATGCCTTTCAGTGTATCTTAATCTCGGCGCTCAGAGAAAGTGAAGGGCATATGTTATCTGTAAAATGAAGAAAGAATTGTGCCATGTTTATCACAAGTTGTTGGTGACAGCCATACACATGTTGGAGAAAACCATTTGTGTTCATTTTAGATGAGAACTTGATAGTCTGAAACAAGAGTGGCTGATGCCTCAACAGAAGGATAGAACGTTGAGATTGTCGAGCATGTGAGGACAGCAGAATGGAGGCGAGGAGCAGCGAGCAGCAGTTAACAACACGCAAGAAAGTTAACTCTTGGTCCCGTAGTGAGACGGCTACACACCCTGAACTCCAAATCATTTCTGCCTTTGGCACCAGTTCGCCTACCACAAACACAGACACAGGGCACAGAGAACAAAAGTTTTCCCTGTTTGATCTGTATCCACCATCGACAAACTCGTACCGTAGACAGTATTGGTTTGGAGTTATGGACATGTAGTCATCTTACGATCGGAGCGACAGTTACCTTTGTTGTTTTGTTTCATTATTTACTGTGAAGCATGTGGTTTGTGAAGTGACATTAACTGTATTCCGCTTGCTGTCTGGAGCTACGTCAAGTCAAAGTCCTATCAGAATGTGTGTGAAGACGAGCCGCAGTGTGTATTTCATTGACGATTGTCACCGTAGCTTTAAGACTGTAACAACTACAGGCTGCTTGAAAGTTGTTCTGATAGCTTGATTGCTAGGATAGCTTGTCTGGTGCAAGAGCTTGAAAGATCGCCATAATAGCTTGAAGAGTGTTCTAATTGCATGCTCCAAGGTTGCCAGTGTCGTGACGATTGCTATCTCAGGTTCTAGTTTGTTATTAAGTGGAGATTTTATAACAGATTTTTAAATTTTTGTGACGGGTTGAAGACTTGTTATAATTCCCTGGAAATTGGTTTTATGATTGAAGATTGTGAAAATGTGTATGTTGGTTGCAGATTGTTACGACAGTATTGTTTGCAGATTGTTATAGATTGTTAAAATGTGTATGTTGGTTGCAGATTGTTGTGACAGTATTGTTTGCAAATTGTTATATATTGTTGTGACGAGTGGAAGATTATCTGAAGATTCTGATTTTTTTTTTTTTTAAATGATAGGTTGCTGTAAGTGTGGTAAAGTGCAGATAGTTTACATTAGGTCAAGCAGTTTGGTTGCATCTCCTGGATTGCAGATTAGGCTGAAGATTGCCTTGAAAGGTTGCATGTTTTTCTTATGTTGTTATGGCTACAAAAAACAATTTAGACATGCCATGTTATCAATGGGTGACTGCCTGTTCCAACCATAGTGTTATGCTCACTCTGGATCCTACAGCTGTAGTGTTATCCATCCTCCCCCCTCCCCCCACCCCTCCAAAAAGAACATCTGTCCTGTTTTTGCTAGTTGGCCATTGTATACCATCAAAGAGTGTGTGGGTGATCAGATTCTTAGCGATGATCTCACATACTCCGAACATCTTCAGTATCCCCTCTTTTGGCCCCCCAGCCTCGATCTCCTGAGCCCCCATTTCTTCCTAATAAAATCATTCTCTTTATTTTCACCCAATCCCTATCCTCCATTCCTTTCCATCCCTTGCTCCCTATTCTCCCCCCTCTCACCCCGCAACACAAATTTTCCCCAAATTCTTGAAAAATTGAAGGAACGATTAGTGATGAAGTAAGTTTAGTAGAGACGAACAGAAAAACAACGGCAGACAAAGGAAGTCTGTGAAGAGAGGGGTTCTCAGCAGGACAGGATGTTCAGTTGAAAAGGATAGTCAGGTTACAGAATCGCCGTACGAATGAGGCACGGATGACAGTAGAAAAACAGTGCATTTTCTGCAGGTTAGTTGAACAATAATGACAACCATAAAGAGAAGGGAGCACTGAATTAGCTGTGCTTGGAAAGCAGTCTTTTGCAGGTTCAAAGAAATGTTGTACGAGTAACTTACCATGCATATGTTAAATGTTAGTGTGGAAAAGACTAAAGAATAAGCTGCAAATGGTGAAAGATTTAACCAGCAAGTTAAAAGGGAGATATGAATGTGATGGTGCAACAGAAATCGTGGATACAAGGTTCCAGTTCCACAAAATGAGGGTAAGAATTTATACCCCCCCCCCCCCCCCCCCCCCCCCCCCCCCCCTGCAGAGAGATTGTAAAGAAACTAAAAGGAAAAAAAAAAAAACAGGAAATTTCAAGTATCTTGATTAGTCTCCCAAATGTGTTCATTTGACGTGCATGGTAATATGATGATGACAGACAGAGTACATTAAATAAAATTCAGCTTCAACTTCAAGTGGGGCTGGTGACATATACCATGACTTTTTCATGGGGCATCAGAAGTGTCTAAGTGTAAGTTTTTCATTAAACAAGTGATTGAATTCTTTGAGATTTCTTCACTTGTTTGGCAATCAGGTAACTCTCTTTTTTTTTTTTTCAATCTGTAGTTACTCCCCATTCAATGTCTCCTTTTACTGGCATGTTCCGTTACATACAGAAATGGAATAACCAGGCCAGAAAACAGCCAGTCTTTAGACGGAAGGACTGGTTAGTGGTAGGGCTTTTTATAGACCGTGATCAGTGCCTGTGATGACAGCTGTCGTCCGTTCTGTTCAGCTCGAAACAAACACAAGGCTGAAGGAAGCAGCACGGCCACGCAGTCCCGGATGAAGCGATCATCGTCGGTCAGAGGTCAGCAAGTCGGCGGGTGAAGCGCATGCGAGCATTAGCTGATTGCTACACATGAATTGAACTCCATTTGGGCTTCTTGTTCATGTAGCGCAGTCATAGGTTAACACAGAAGCCAAGGTCGAGTGCATAGATGTACACATTAAATGTAATCCATAACTCAGTTCGTTACTGCATGCCAGTGCCAGCTGATTACAGTGTGTTAAACATATCCGTGCATCAACGAGATGCGCACAATACCTCATCATGTAGGTAAACTTGATCCATAACTCCATTGCATGTATGCATTAGCTGGTTCTAGTACCTTAACTCTGTGTCTGTCTCCTTTGCATGCACAGGTATTTACTGACGACTATGAACTAACTCAGTCCCTTCTGCAATGCTTGCATACATCAATTGATTACAGTGAATAACCTGACCTCTGCCTTAATTGCATGCATAATCAATTGATTACAGTGAATAACCTGACCTCTGCCTTAATTGCATGCATACATCAATTGATCACTGTGAATAACCTGACCTCTGCCTTAATTGCATGCATACATCAATTGATCACAGTGAATAACCTGACCTCTGCCTTAATTGCATGCATACATCAATTGATCACAGTGAATAACCTGACCTCTGCCTTAATTGCATGCATACATCAATTGATTACAGTGAATAACCTGACCTCTGCCTTAATTGCATGCATACATCAATTGATCACAGTGAATAACCTGAGCTCTGCCTTAATTGCATGCACATGCTAGCTGACTGAAATGCATTGACTCAATCCCTAACTCAGATCACATGCTCACGTTAGGTCATTGCAGCTCTCTAACTCAGTACCTACCTCGGTTTAATCCATATGTTAGCAAAGCTCTCTGGGTTAACTCGATCCTTTCTCATTTGCATGCACACAAAGCTAACTGTGATGTGTCAAATCCATCCCCACCTTGCTGACATGCAGACATTAGTTCATCACAAGGGGTCAACTCAACTCTACCCCCATTTGCAAGGACAAGTTAAGTATTTGCAGTTTGCTGATTGCAATTGCAAATCCCGCCTCAGTTGCATGAACACACCTGCTGTGTATTGACTCAGGCCCCGCGTTAATTGCCTACACACATCAGCTGAAGGCGGTGTGTGATCTCCGTCCCAGTCTCCACTGCATGCACATCGTAGCACACGTTGATTTCAGTGTGTTCACTCTGTCTGTGCTTCAGCTGCATGCGCGTGGTAGCTGACTGTGTAGACTCATTCCCATACTGTCATAGTCCACAGAACAACAGCTCGTATCCTGCCCCCTGTGGTTGCAGAGTTCTTAACTTGTAAATGTGATTTTTGTGTCTGGTCTTTTTTCTGCAGTCTCTGCCTGTGGCTGCCAGTTTGGTGGGTCATGTTTCTGAGCTAGTGGGCAGGGGGAAAGAGAGAAAGAAAGAAAACAGCTGTGACTGCTGACTGAACTATGTAGACTGACTTGCATGTAGAATTCCCAAGTCTTTGTTTTTCTTCTCATCTCCTGTGCCACCTGGGTACCATTCTATGCTAGATCCTTTCTTCATTTGACAAACACCCTCCTTCCACTTAACAAACCCCTGCCCTCCATTTAGATCTTCCTCGCCTGTACAGCTGTACTGCCCAGGGTCCGTTAGTTTTGTCAACATTATAGAGTCTCCTGTCCAAGGGAGAAGACCATCATCGTATTGTTATCCAGAAAGACGTGGAAGCAGCAGCACACCCACTGAGAGTAACACCATCTTCTCAGAGCTGGCCCAGTCCACTTCAGAATTAAAACTGTCCACAATCAGAACTGTCCACTGTGAACATCTACATACTTTACAAAGCGAAGACCAGACAGTAGCCGAGTGGTCAGTCAGAAGACATTGTGAAATCATGCAGTTTTTTTTGGGGGGGGGAGGGAGGGGGGGGGGGGGGGAGTTGCATATGGTTACGTTGTTACTGGAGATTTTCCAAAAACACTGTGGGCGGATTTCTCGGCCAGGCAAGAAGTAGCATTGCAGAGTAAAGCAACATCCTTGGTTCATTTTGATGGCTATTATTTTGAACCGACACTTGCTGTTGTGGTCTGCTCAAAAAGTCTAATGATCCAAGAAAAAAAAAATGTGTGGAAGATTAGTTGATTACACATATTACTGGCTCTTCTTTCATGCCTCGGATTTTCCTGTGACAAACGTGATCAAACTGCCTGCAGTGAAGTGCGCTTTCTTGACTCCCGCGCTGAAGAGTTCTCACAGTGCAAGGAACACACAACTGCCATGTTGCAAAGGTGCCCCTGGGACATGTCAGCGGTGACAGTGGAACTCTCCTTAAACAGTACTGGGCATGGTGTGACGATCCACCATGGCCAGTGGCTTCTCACAGTGTTCAAACTCAAAACTCAAACTCAGTTTTGCTGAGAGATGAGCCACATAGAGACCTGGAACCGTTTACATAAACAAACAACTGTAGTCAGTGAACCGTGGTTACTTAAGGGGGAAAAAGTTTCTGCAACAAAATCAAATTTAAGAAAACACATTGACCCTCACTGAAGCGCTGCTTATTGGTAATGGAAGCATGGCTTCACCCCGTACCCTCGACCATCACTCGGGACATCCACTTTGATTCAGCCCAGACCATACCAGTGGGTGTGTTTCTGAGGTTCAGTTTCAGTTAGCCAAGCACACTGAGGCACACACACACACACACACACACACACACACACACATATCCAGTTCAAGGCTCTCAGTATGTAATAAAATGTCCTGCCATGAAAATACCAACAGTAAACATAGCAGTATTCATACAGAGTGGTTTGCAACAATCATAATCCATTCTCCCAGCCTACAGATACCAGTGAGGCAGGTACGCTGCGCGAGGCCGAGTCTGTGGGCGCCAGCCATCCTGATATCCATAACTTGCACACTGAGCACTGGCTGTGTTGTCTGCTGACACTGTCGGAAGAGAATGGATTTTCCATGATTTGATCAAAACTGGTCGTACATATTTACATCGTGATAAGAAAAAATTCATATAAGAAAAAAAAAAAGGAGAGAGAGAATTGGATCTCTTTCTTTTTTTTTTTTTTTTTTTTTTCAGAAAGACTTCAATTTGACTGTTCAGACAAGTTGATAGAGATGCAAAAAAAAAAAACACTTAAGAAATGGATACTTCGAGAAATCTTTATACTGAAAAATCTTTTGATGTAAGAATCACTAGATAAAGGAAACATTAATTAGAAAGATTATCAAAATGGAGAAGTCTGATGGTGAAGGATGAAAGAGACTTTAAAAAAAAAAAACAAAAAAAGGTTAAAAAAAAATATGAAGTATGTAAGTTCATGAAAAAAACCTTTGTAAAATGTGTTACATTGGAGTTCAAGAACCTATTACATGAATTTCTCATGCAATAGTAAGTAGTAGACCTCTAGTGTAATTTATTATAAATGTTTTATTGCTGTCATGTCCAATTTGTTTGTGAAAATGATGTGTGTTTTGGTGATTTGTTATTTCTCTTTTTTTGTGTGGGTAAAAACGGAGTTGTTGATGTATGCACAAACAAATTTCTGTTCTCTCTCTCTCTCTCTCTCTCTCTCTCTCTCTCTCTCTCTCTCTCTCTCTCTCATTCATTCACCTTCATTTCAGTGTCTTCAATCACGGATGTGTGACAGGACAGCTTCAACACCTTTTTGTCCATACTGTTGTCATGATAAGATTGTTTATTTATGTAATATCAAGATTGAATGTCTTGTTAAATCAACCTAACATACCGTCTGCATGATATTGAGAGGGTTTGTTGTGATTGAAGTGTCTTTCCAAGGTCATTGTGTTGTCGAGCTCAGTGTCACTTTCAGATAGAGATGTTTTCATCTTATTTCTTGGTTCTTATTGGTCTGAATATTTTATCAGTTGTCTCCCTTCCACCATCACCCCCCCCACCCCCACCCCAGACTGTCAACATTGGGAGATTAATTGCGATTAGTCTGGGCATGGGTGTTTTGTTTGTTTCTTTCTTTTCTTTCATTGTTTATTCATTTAGTTAAGCGTTTTTTTTTGTGTGTTTTTTTTTCATGTTTTCTTTATATTTTATATCTGTATTCTTCTTGTGCGTTTAAACCCGAAACGTTTTTTTTTGATAGTAAGAACAAGGAGAAACATGGGGCAGCCATTATGTGTGTGTGTGTGTGTGTGTGTGTGTGTGTGTGTGTGTAATTGCAGGTGATAGTGTACTGTTTAGGTATTAACTT
>JADBJO010002613.1:10000-17500 GCA_016801955.1 Conus betulinus | reverse complement strand
CTCTCTCTCTCTCTCTCTCTCTCTCTCTCTCTCTGTGAAATGGTATCCCACTTTTACTATCATTGTGCACTCTCTCTTGCTATCTTCTTTTGATGTAAGTGTTCTTTTTTTTTTTTTCATATTCAGTCTATATAGGGCAGCAAAAACAAAATCAAAACTCATCTACACTTACTTGTTACTACTTACTGTTCTTTTAATTAAACAACACAACCACACAAGCACATGCATACTCACGCACACACACACACACACACACACACACACACACACACACACACACACACACACACACACACACAACCCTCCCCCCCTCTCCCCACCCCACCCCACACACACACATACAGAATACCATTGAAAAGACACATGGTATACACAATCTGGCAAGGGTTTCCCTATAGCTGACAGGTCTAACCAGGCCACTCTGACTTGCAGACATGCCTAAGGACAGACGCAGTCCATAGAAGCATGCTTTTTTTTTTTTTTCACCAGCATGTCTTGGTCTGCCACTCATGTGCCAGCCACCCTGGCCGGTTTTCTAAAGATCGCTGAAAGACACATGGAAAGGGGGGGGGGGGGGGGGGGGGGGGGGGGGGGGAGAAAAGGCAACTGGCTGCTTTTGGAAAGGTTCAGTGCTGGCTATTCACGAGCATACGCCTTGTACCAAAGCCGTGTCTGTGGTCTAGTAATAAGTGAAATCGCACAGGAGGATTTTAAGAGTCTGTTGCTTCATAATACATAGCCAGGTTATGTGTTACATCCAGTCGTGTATTCATAGCCAAGTTATGTGTTAACAGTCTTTATTTAATGAAGTTAAAAAAAAAATCTGGACTGATTGCTTGAGAGAGAGAAGAAAAAAAAAAAAAGAACAAAGACAGACTTGCGTGTATGTTGCGCCTGCTGTGAAAACAAAAGTTTACAGGTCATTTTTCTGCAGTTTTTTTTTTTTTCTTTCCACCCCAGAAATCTAAATTTTTCTACATGTAAGATATAGTCAGAAGCACAGTTGTGAGAAAAAAAAAAAAAAAAATCCAACACTTTTAGCCAGTAAGGAAAGGAAAGAAGATACAAAAAAAAAAAAAAAAAGAAAGAAAACGTAAGCCAACGTTTTCTGGAATAAGCTTCTCAGACTAATTGCCTCGCTGGGATTTCATGGTCGGGGTGTGAACCAGAGGAAGAGCGTTTTTCTTCTTTTTGCGCTGAAGCATGAAGTGGATGCACTGAAGTGCGGCAGGGCTGGAATATCAACAGGGAGAATGGCCGTTTCCCAGCGGAGATTTCGTCTGGCGTCGGGGGAGGAAGGAGCATTGACCGGGATGGAAGCATTGACTGTAGGTTGTTCTTTTCCCTCTCAGCGGTCAGGTTGATAAGAAGGTTGCACGAGGGAGAGAATGATTTTGATTGCTTGAGAGGCGCCTGTGGAGGAGGGGGAGTGTGGGGGGGGGATTACAGGGTATTAGTACTTGATCTTTAGGGAGGAGGGTGCCTTTACTCTGGTCACGCACACACACACACACACACACACACACACACACACACACACACACCACACACACACATGTACACATGCATGCATGCTTCAGAAACAAGTTTGGTTGACACCAGGACATAATAATACACATTTACACTCTTGTACATATGGAGGTGCAGATACGAAATCTCATAGTGCAGTGCATTGCCTACATCTTCACACACATACACACACACACACACACACACACACACACACACACATACTGACACACACACTCACACGCACGCATACACTCCTGCGTGCGCACACACACACATACACATTTAGAAACACACATGCACACACACATACACACACACACACACACACACACACACACACACACACAAGATGGCGGCGACAGTCAACCACTAGGTAAAAAACCTAATGAGTAAGACGGCTAAAGAACACTCTGATGAGAAAAACCCAACAACCAGCCCCACAAGGACGAGGTCTTCCTCTATACGAAAAAGTTTTTTTCCAGTCGGCAATGACCGTTTGGACAGGCCCCCGAGAAAATAGTGCAAACAGAGTCAATTGGCGATGGCAAAAAAGAAGAAAATGAACGAGCCGTAAGTAGAATTATGTTCCTTGAACGAACCGTATCGATACTGAATGAAAAAGTATCAAAGCTAGAAGACACAATTCGGCTGCAAACCGAACTGATAAAAAGATACTTTAATTTAGAAGAAAAAAAAAAAGTGTCGTTACGGAACGCGCAAACGCAGACTGAAACCGAGAAACGCGCGTCTTATGCCGAAGCTGCCAAGGCTGGGGCATTGTTATCGTCCCCTAAACAGCCTCACCTTCAAACCACCCACATAAAACAGCAGCAAAACAAAATCAACAGAAAGAAGGAAAGAAATGCGATGGACATAGAAAGAAGACTGAAGAAAAAAGAAGTGATGACGCAAAAGCAAAGACCAACCACTTACGTCATGGGGAAAATTTCAAAGAACAAAAACCTTCCAAAAAGAGCGTAAAATCAGAGATCTGCCTAGGGTGTTGTTTCTACACGATTCCATAGCCAACAAAATCGATAGCAAGAGGTTGGGAAATTCGTACTGCTTCAGAGCAACATCCAAAAAGGCGTATGTAGCAGAGGAGCTTCCAAGAATGTTCAAGGCTGAAAGTGATTCTACAAAACCTATGAAATATGACGCTCTAGTCATCCACACAGCAATAAATGACCTGAAAAAGAAGTCTCCTGAAGACTGCTGTAGAGACTTTGTTGTAAACATTAAAACAATGTTTAAGAGTCATCCTGATCTTAAAGTAGTGGTCAGCAAAGTGTGCCCTATCAGAAACAAAGATCTGAACATCAAAGCAGAACTGTTCAATGCTGCTCTTGTCATGCAACAGCTAGCTGATTTCAACAACATCACTTTCGTGGGGCATTCCAATCTAACAACCAGCCCGCGACATCTTCAGGATGGTCTTCATCCCACCTTCCTCGGAACCAGTAAGATGGCAGCTAACATCGGGCGCCACGTGAGAGACCTGTTCTGGAGGAAGCCCAAGAAAGCAGCCAGGTTCCAGCACCACCCACCCAGACCGTTCCCTGTGTACTACGACGACCTGTTGTACGCTCCCAATTCATGGATGAACAGATTTGCTGTGCTGAGTGATTGTTGATCCATTTTCTGGGGATTTCTCTCTCTGAGAGAGGGGTGGAATAATTTTTGCAAAATACCAGCACCTTCTTGACTGTTAGTTTTGTTTTGAACAAGGTGCCATCTTGTAATCTCATCACTTTGTAATTAACCTCATTATCATAAGAACATCAATCCCATAAATCAATTCTTTATTACTGCGAATACCATTATATTAGTTAGCTAATTGACACAGTTTGTTATCTTCGTTATTTACTGTTTTAAATATTATAAAAAGTTGCTTTTTTTTTTTTTTAGGACAACACATTTTTCATTCTTCAGACAGCATGACGAAACATTCGAATTTGAAAATATTGCAATGGAACTGCAGATCAATATCAACAAATATTCACGAACTGATTCAACATCTCTCAGATCATACGTATCAAGTGTGTTAACATTACAGTCTTTAAATGTAACTGAACAAAAAATTCCAAAATTACGAAAACTTCTATTACCCTCCAATATTCCAAACTAGCAACGAAAAAGGGGGGGGGTTACTACTGCACTATATATCCAAGAGAAAAGTTGAATTTTGAAATAGAGCCACCCATTTCAAAGAATATTAAAACCATTAATGCATGTGCAGCAAAACTGAAGCTCAACGAATTACTTACATTAAACGTTGTTTCCATTATTTGCCAAAAGGTCCTGACAATGAAAACACAGAATGGCTTCGCGCTATACCGAACCAGCATGAAAAATGGTTAATAGCAGGTGATTTTAACTCACATGCCCCGTTTTGGGATAATGAATGCGAAAGAGTAACACACAATCGTTTTGTTGGAAATATAGTAGACTCTTCACTGAGTCTGTTAAATGATGGCAGTGTAACAAGAATACCTGATATTTCACACCATCGAGCAACAGCAATTGATTTAACACTTATATCTCCTGCTATAGCTCCAAGCTGTGAGTGGTCTACCTTCAAAGATCCTCTTGGTAGTGATCATTTGCCAATAATTATTACCATTAAGGGTAAACAATCCGTTCAAAACTGCGATAAAGATAAGATCCCAAAATATAATTATAATAAAGCTGCTGTTTGGATAAATTTGAAAACATACTCTCTACTTACAATTGTGAAGAGATATTGTCTGATAACATTGACGCAAGCTACGCGAATTTTGTTGATATTGTTTTACATGCAGCTGATCTATCAATACCAAGGTGCAATACTGACGCATCAAACAAATATGCAGGCAATGTATGGTGGAATGCTACTTGTGAAGAAGCAAGAGAAAAAAAGATGCAGGCCTATAAAATATATTTAAAAGATAAGAAAGATCCTGACAAAAAATTGCTGAAAAGAACAGAGCAAAAAATCATAGTAACAGAGTAATCGAAAAGGTCAAGGAGCAATATTGGTCAAATTTCTGTGAAAAGTGAAGTACATGACCACAAAGATCTTCAGAAAACATGGAAAAAAATTGAAAGACATAAAAAATGGAATCAGTCTTCCTGAATATCCCATAACATTAGAAATAATGAGTTTCCATCAAAATTTGAAAAGGCTGAAGCATTTGCAAATATTTTTGCAAAAAATAGCAACAGGGAGGGCCTGACAGAAAAACAAAAGATATTCAGAGAGAAAATGGAGGATAAGGAAACGCATGAAAAAAAGTCCCATTAACAGTCACTACACAAACGCTCCCCCCTTACATTTCAAGAAGTAAAGGATGCAATTTTCTCTATTGGTCGAAAAGAAAAATCAGTGGGACCAGACCAGATGCGATTTCCAATGAAATGATAAAGCATTTGCCAGTTAATTTCACAATGTTTCTGAACTTATTTTTTCAGAAATGTTGGTCTGAAGGGCTTCAACCATCTTTGTGGAAAAAAATCGATTGTAACCCCTATCCCTAAAGAGGGCAAGTCAAAATCAGACAAGAACAACTACAGGCCAATTGCTCTCACTTCACACGTGGGAAAACTTATGGAAAAGATTATTCTAAAAAGACTTGAACATTATTGTGAAAAAAAATTGTATAATACCAATACAACAGGCTGGCTTTAGAAAGGGTAGATCTACAGTTGACCATCTTGTAAAAATTACAACACAGGTAAAACATCAATTCGCACGTAGGAAAAATGTACTTGCCACGTTTTTTGATATTAGAAAGGCATATGACCAAGTCTGGCACTCAAAACTTCTGAACAAATTGAAGTTAATAGGTCTCTCGGGGTGTATGTACAATTACTTAAAAACCTTTTTAAGTGATAGAACAATACAGACGAAGGTAGGAATGTATATTCTAATGAAAGACATATCCAGATGGGAATCCCGCAAGGAGCTGTGATAGCTCCTATCCTGTTTAATATTTTGATCCATGATCTTCCTAAATCATTATCAAAAAATGTTGAACTAGTGCAATATGCGGATGATATCTGTATATGGATGAAAGTTACTTTAAAACGTCACACACCAGTTAGATCAATCAACTATATCAAAAAGATATATCAAAATGAACTAGATAAAATTAGTAGGTACATGACTGAAAATGGATTGGCCCTTTCAGCTGAAAAATCGCATATGGTTCTGTTCAATACTGGTTATGATCCTAATCCTCTGCCTTCATTTCAAATAGATGGATTGTGCCTTGAATATAAAAAAAAGTCGTAAAATTTTTAGGAGTAAATTTAACTTCTAAATTGAGCTGGAATTATCACATACAAACTATTCTAACAAAAGCTAAGAAAACTTTAAATTTTTTGAAAATGGTGAGTCAACAGTCATGGGGTAAAGACAGTAAAGTATTAACACATTTAGCTACTGCGCTTGTACGATCAAAATTATCCTATGCCCAGGAGACATTTTTTTCAGCCCCAAAATGTTTAATTAAAAAGTTGCAGAGTATTGATAGTAAAGCTTACAAGATAGCTCTTGGCGTCCCGGTTCATGCATCAACTTTAAGAACTTATATGGAGATCGGAATATTGCCTTTTGAAGAAAATATGAAACTTGCATGTGCAAAATATATTTTAAGAAGTCATACACTACAAAATCTTAATACCAGTGAAACTGAATTAAAATCAGAAATAAATTTTCCTAAACGGGCACAAAAAAATCGATTCTCTAAAATCGATAGCCTCATACACATCTGACTTATTTACAAAAGCAGGCACTGCACCTGAAAACGTAGCTCCTCGGGTGTCTTTTAGCAGCACTATCCCGGAATGGGAACTTAGTAGAGCAAATTATGACATAGACCATACAAGTTTTAAAAAAAGTGATGGACCCTTGCTGCCAACGTATGTTAAGTCACATATAAATGAAACTTATAAAATCATCTTAAAATTTATACAGATGGTTCTGTACTAGACAATCATTTGTCTGGTTCAGCATTCATAATTCCATCCTTAAAAATAGAGAAAGGTTACCACCTTGGTAAGAATATTTCCATATTTACTGCGGAACTTGTTGCCATTATTATGGCATTAAACTTTCTTCTTGATTTTCAGTTTCCTGCATTTCAAATACTACTTTGCGTTGATTCAAAATCAGTCCTGCAAGCTCTAAAAAATTTTCAAATACAAGTGTGAGAGCAGAACTCATATTAGAAGTCTACCACTTAATTCATTTTTTGCATTTACGTGGTTCCTACGTCGATTTTTGTTGGGTTCCATCACACTGTGGATTATCTGCGAATGAAAGGGTAGACCAATTAGCCAAAAAGCTGCTATCACTGAGACTGATTTAACAAAGGTATGCATTCCTTTATCCTTACATGAGAGTTATAGTCTTTTAAAAGACGTATCCTGGAACTCTATTTCAAATAAACGAAAAGGCACCAGAAACAAAAAGGGGATATATTTAACAAGATATCAGACAATAAAAACAGGTATCAAGAATCTCTACCAAGAGCGGATTTTAAAAAGTTTGATTTTTAGATTGAGGCTTGATGCCTTTAAAACAAAATCTGTAAACACGTGACTTGTATTTGTGGCCAGCAAATCACTCCGTTCCATCTACTTTTTTTGTGCGATAGAATGAAACCCTACTTACCTGCTTGGTTGTTGAACACTGAACCGTCGATATCAGCCTTTGAAGACGTCATCTCCAACGAATCAAACATTTTGGAAGTTGTTCAAGGACTGATTAAGAGCCCAATGGACATTTACTTTAACGTCTATGTTATTTTCCCCATCTTGGTGGTAGTTGCTTATTTAGTGTTTCTTTTGAAGTTTGCATACACCCCAAAACACCACACACACACACTTACATACTGTCTAAGATCACTGTTAGGTGGATAGACGTTACACACACACACACACACACACACACACACACACACACACACACACACACACACACACACACACACTCACACACACACA
>JADBJO010002613.1:0-2500 GCA_016801955.1 Conus betulinus | reverse complement strand
CAACACACACACGCCACACACATATACACACACATACACATACACACATACACACACATACACTTACACACACACACACACACACACACACACACACACACAACTCACACACACACACAAACACACACACACACCACACACACACACACACACACACACCACACACACACACACATACATACACCCCCCACCCCCACCCTACACACATATACACACGCACACACACACACACACATGCACACGCGGCGCGCGCACACGCAGGCACGCACGCACGCACGCACGCACGCACACACACACACACACACACGCACACGCACACACACAGGCACACACATACACACTCTCTCTCTCTGCCCCCTTTCTCCCATCTGCCCACATGAACATGTACCAACTTTTAAGAAAGAAACGAAACTGTTTCAAAAAACATTTTTTCCCATCATTACTTCTGACAGGAAGCGCCTTCGCCTCGGTCTGCGTCGACCCCTCGGGGCGTCTGATGGCATCGGGCCATGAGGACGGCATGGTGATGCTGTATGATATTCGGGGGGCAAAGGTCGTGCAGAGTTTCACGCCCCACACCAGCGAGTGTCGATCGGCACGCTTCTCCATGAACGCGTACTATTTGCTGACTGTGGGCCTACGACCACAAGATCGTCCTGACCGATTTACATGGTCTGTTGCATGTGTGTCGTGCAGGGGAAGGGGAGTGGTGGGGAGGGTGAGAATGGAATGAGGGGGGGAGGGTGTTGTGTGTGCGTGTAGGGGAGCAAGAGTGTGAGTGTTGTGTATGTGTGGAGGGAAGAGGCGGGGAGGAGGGGAGGGGGGGGGGGGGGCGGGATTGCAAGTTGAGTTGAGTGTGTGTTAGACGAACCTGGTTAGACAGACTTGTTATCTAAGTTAGACAGACTTGTTACTTGAGTCAGACAGACTTGTTACCTAGTTAGACAGACTTGTTACCTAAGTTAGACTTGTTACCTGGTTAGACAGAGTTGTTACTGGTTAGACAGACTTGTTACCTGGTTAGACCGACTTGTTACCTGGGTAGACAGACTTGTTACCTGGTTAGGACACAACTTATTACCTAGTTAGACAGACTTGTTACCTAAGTTAGATTTTTAACCTGGTTAGACAGACTTGTTACCTAGTTAGATTTGTTACCTGGTTAGACAGACTTGGTTACCTGGTTAGACAGACTTCTTAAACATGGAATGAAATGGCCACAGTGAATTCTTAATGTCATCTAATAGATGGAGTGGTTCAGCTGCGAATGGAGCAGTATAATGAATGCATCTAAGGTTAAAACTTTGTTTTTCAGTTAGACCAGACAAGCTGTGAGTCATTGTCATCTCCACTGGCACACAAGTGCTAACCGCGTTTTGTTCCCTTCCCAGGTGACCTGCTGCGACCTCTGCCCAGCGTGGTGGTCGGGGAGCACAAGGACCAAGGTCATCCAAGGCCGCTGGCACCCCAACCAGCTGGCCTTCGTCACCACCACGCGATCGCAGCGCCATCTGTTGTGGCCCTGCCAGCCGTCTGCGATTAGTGACCATGTGACCTGCGAGGTCAGGGAAATTCGCCGTGTTCACTGCCTGCTGTAGTGAGGGTTAAGGGTCGGGGTCACGTCACAAGGGATTCATTCTGTTGTCACGCGAGCTGTGCACCATCATTGGCCACGAGGGATCATGTGACTGCATGGTCATGGACGCAGCTAAAGATATCCTCCTGTCCTTTCTACTCTTTGCCTTTTTTGTACCGCTGGCCTTGGGCAGACTGACTGTGTGAAAAGTCTTCAGAGTCAGAACTCAGCGTGAAGAGCAGAAGGAACTGCAAGCACACATGCTGGACATACAGGCATGGCTTCTGCGCACATGTGCTCATGTACACACTCACACTACACACACACACACACATACACCACACACACACACACACACTACTACACACACACATAACAACACACACTCACACACATACACACACACACACTCAAACGATACACAAAACACACCACTACACATACACATAAACACACAAACCCATACAAATACTTGAGCCACACACATACACACACAGAGTATAAACACGTACACACATAAATATTATACATACACACATGCACATAGATACCACACACACACACACATACACATGAACACATCACACATGAATGAAACACAAACACATACAGACAGAAACCACAACATACATTCCCCACACACAACACACACTTAACACATTTAACACATGAATTCACGCAAGGCACACACACCACACCATACACACACACACACACACACACAACACAACACACAAGCAAGCATGCACACTCACACAAAAACCCAACACACACACACACACACACACGCCATAAAAACAAACAACATGAATTCACAAACACACACCCTTGCTCACACACACACACAAAACACAAACCTACAATACATAACACATAAATAAAGGCACACCACACACACAAACCAAAAACACACACACACACATA
>JADBJO010002612.1:212500-299346 GCA_016801955.1 Conus betulinus | reverse complement strand
ACATAATCATTCACCCAAGGTGTAAACTATTACTAACAAATGTGCACAGTCACTCACAAAAAGTGTAACGACATTAATATCTTTGTTGTCTATAGAATCCGAGGTTCTTGTACAATGGTTTAGAAAAAACGTTATTTTGTTATTAGTTGCATTTTTATTCATTGACTAGTCTATGTCATATCAGTATGTTTTTTTTTCATGGTATTTCAAGTGAAAAGAGCAGAACCAGTTAAACCAATGATTTGGTCTACCATTACTGTTAACCGTTTTTCGTAAGATGGTTAGGTATTTTACTGGAAAATAGCGGTCATCACATAATAGTGTGTTATTTCTACCAGAAGTAGCTTTCCCACATTCACTACACACACATACAAAAAAAAAAGAAAAAAAAAACAACCAATTGTTAGGTAGGCACCCAAGGCCTGACCAGTGCATCGGGCTAATGCGTAGGTTAGACATCTGCTAAGTCGTAGCTACGAGACCCTCTTCTTCAATTCTCTCATCTTAGATGTTAATTCATGTAGCCATCAGCTGAAAATCATGCGTAGTGTGGTCTCAAAACTTAGCGGATGTGGTGTAGCGTGCGTATAGTTATGGACTAGTCCGCACGCAGTGACGCCTCCTTGATGAAACTGAAACAGCGTTCCCCACAGTTTTTCTGTTTTTCACGACAGCATCAGTTTTCTGGTGATCATTCTATCTTTGACATCGGAGGCTGCCCAACAGCTAAGAACGCAATGAGCCCACGCTATGACAGTCACTGCCATCCTGCCGTGTTCTCGTTCAGGTGCATTCCTGGTGTGAACCCACCTGTCCTCTCTCAGTACCTTCCGGTGAGGAAGGCAGAAAACAAAGGAACAAAACCAATGACCATTAAAATGGAATAAGAGTCCATACTGATTTGATCTGGGGGACTAGTCATTGTGCAGCTGGTCATGAGGCAGGCATGACTAACTCGACCTGTTTCTGTTTCTCCCAGGTTCGGTGACACCAGTGATCTTGGATGATGACACGGACTGAATAACTTAAAGAGAAGACAACAGATTCCTTCGCATTAGCTATGGTATGGGCAGAAAGTCACAATTCACAATTCATATACAATGCAAACGGGTTCATGGAGTATAAGAAAATGTATCTATGTTTGTTTTATTTTTTTTTGTTTATCGCCTTTCTCTCCTCTCTCTCTCCTCTTCTCTCTCTCTCTCTCTCTCTCTCTCTCTCTCTCTCTCTCTCTCTCCTCTCTCTCTCTCTCATACTTTTTATCTTATTTCATTTTAAAGTTTTTCCCCTACCGTGTTATGTATTATCTTACGTTCCTGTCTTGTCCGACACCATGTATAAATCAAAGTTCTCATAAATCAAACCAGCCAAACATGTGGGCATGGAGGTGTGATACTGAATGTACTGATGGCGAACGTGGAAGTGATTTATGTTCTTAGAAGGTTCAAGACAAATACCCGTAAATATCTACACACACACACACGCGCGCGCACGCACGCACGCACGCACACACTTACGCACACACACACACACACACCACGCACACACACACACACACACACACACACACACACACACACGCATACGTGCGCGCGCGCGTGCACGCTCGCACACGTACACACTCACACATATACACACACCCACACGCGCGCATGCACGCACACACGCAGGCACGCTGTCATGCACACAGGCACACTCACAGACACACACACACGCACACACACACACACACACACACACACACACACACACACACACACACACACACACACACACACACACACACACGTACATGCACACACGCGCGCGCGCGCACGCGCGCTCCCACACTCACATACACACACAAACACACACACACACACGTGCGCGCGCGTGTGCACGCGCGCACAAGCGCGCGCACGCAGGCACACATGCACACATAGGGGCACACACACAGGCACACACGCGCGCGCACACACACACACACACACACACACACACACACACACACACACACACACACACACACACACACACACACACCACACACACACACACACACACACATGGATCTGATGAAGAACGATCCGCTCTACTATTCTGGTTGGTTTTCTCTGTCAAGTCCTGATGGTGCAGCCGTTGAGGGGTTCCAGCAGGTAATCAGAATATTGCAAAACTTCAATGATGCCTTTAAGTTGTCTTTGAAGCTCTGTCTTCATCAGAAAACCCTCGATGCCACAGAAGCGCTAACGAACTATTTGTTGGAGTCTGTACGCTTTATTCGTACGCTTGCACGTAACTGGCTTTCTTGCTTTCTTTCTTTTTCTCTTTCTTTCTTTCTTTCTTCTCTTTCTCCCTTCTCTTTCTCCCTTTCTTTCTCTCTTTCTCTTTCTTTGTTTCTTTTTTAATCCGATAGTTTTCGGGTGTTTTTTTTTTAGTGGGGGGGGGGGGGGGGGGGGGGGGTTGGCCTTTGTTGTTTTGTTTTTTGTTTGTTTGTTGTCTTCTTTTTCGTGTTTTCCCCCTTAGATTCCTCATGCATATTCTGTTCCTCCATTTTTTTCATGTGGCGATGCTCGGTTTGTTCCGTTCTCTCATTTTCCGTTCCTCCAACTTCTCCCCTCCCCCACTCCCCTTCCCTTGGCTCCCCCCTTCCCTCACTCCCCTCCCTCCCTCAGTGGCATTTCTCTGCGCAGCTTCGTCAGGCCTCTCTCAAAGACAGCTACACGCCCTCTTCGTCAGTCCACAGGAAAGGTTCAATGCCAAGTCGCCGAAAGGTGACTCCACTGAGGAGACACTGCACTGCTGCTGAGGCATTTTGGCGCTGTTCGATGGTAATACCTGTGCTGGTCCCTACTGACGAGTGCGGCTGCTTTGTCGCGGAGCCAGTGTAAGCTCCCCTGTCCGGAAGGTGTCCTCACAACCACACTGCGACAATTCCCATAAACTTGCTGAGAGCAAAGGCTTAGTTGGATAAATCTCCTCACAGACGGAGTATGCTAGTAAGGGCATTGTAACTGAGCTCACTACAAGATCAAGCTGTAAGGAGACACGTAATCGTGATCTTCCTATCAGTGATGATCACTGAGGAGGTGGTTGATGTCGATTAAAACGATGCTGTCGTGTGGTTCAGTTCTGATCTGAGAGTACGTTTCATCACTATATATCACAATGTCTTCTGCCATCAAACAGGCCCGAGAGATGTTCAAACATGCTGTGTTTGTAAAAAAAAATCTGAGACTCATAGAGGCAGTCATAGCTGGTGTCATGGTCAGACAGACTGATGAGCAGAGAGAGAGAGAGAGAGAGAGAGAGAGAGAGAGGCCGAGAGAGAGAGAGAGAGTATCGGCCGACTCCTTTTAAGCCATGATGGTGTAGATGTCATAGAGGCCCGCGAGTTTTATGTGAGGTGACGTCATCCGTGTTCTTTACGCTGCAGTCTCGTTAGTCCAGGTGCCGTCGAGTTGTACCAGCTCTTTTCTCCATCGATCCGTCCAGCTCAGTATACCTTTTCCTCCACCAAGTTCTCGCCTCCTTCATACCCCAGCCTCGCCAGAGCAGAGTTTTGTAGCCGATGCCAGTACGTTTTGAGCGTAGAGCATCCTTAGATGAAGGAGAAAGGTGCAGGCAAAGCAGTCATCAATCATCATGGCACTGACGTATCCAAGGCTTACAGTAACGCGTGGCAGGAGCAGGGGACAGAAATGGGGATGGAAGTAGGGGTAGATGAAAAAAAAAAAGTATGTTCAAGTGTGTTAGGAGTGTTTTATACAGGAAACCTTGAGACGACAACAGATGGTAGGGGTAGATGAAAAAAGTATGTTCAAGTGTGTTAGGAGTGTTTTATACAGGAAACCTTGAGACGACAACAGATGGTAACGTTTGAATTTTGCTTTGGGAATGCATCTATATATTGCATGGATTTCTAGTCGACTATTGCTTTGTTAGTTTTCGTCCACGTGTGGTATCCAAAAGTACGCATACCATCCAAAAGTGCACATACATAGTACGATGTAGTTTTCTCACAACCAGTTCAGAAGACACTAGTTCTCAGTAACACCTCCCACCCACCCCCCGCCTTCTCCTCTAAAGACAGTAGAGAAAAATGTAGAAAGAAAGTGAACAGAAAACAAAAACTCGAAGCTGCCAAAAATAAGTTTTTAAAGAATGATCAACCGATGAAAATGAGCGTTTGCTTTGAGGATCCAAAATGCAAAGCAAGTCAAAAAAGATACCCCATGACCTACGTTTTCAGCCCTTCTGTTAGGTATGACATACTCTCATTCAAACTCACAGCAGTGTTAAACGAAAAGGTTTCTGCAGAGATGGTAATATCATTCCCCATTACACAACACACTGTATGGAAAGCATATACCTGGGCCTTCTCAGGTCAGCCCATCATGAACCACTGTAAGTTCCGCAGAGCATCTTCAATCGTTTGACAACTAATCAGCTGAAGATGCTGAAGGCAGTGGGATCACACCTTTGGTTGTGGAATGTCTCTTCTCCACCTCCTACCGCTCCCTGCTCCCCCTCCCCTTTCCCCCCGGCACCTGTCTACGTTTACTATCCCTTCAGAGCTCTATATTCCAGATAAATGGGCTTGGAGGGGAGCGACAGGGGTGGAAGGCAGGATGGTAATTGGTAAGACAGAGTAAGGGGTGGCAGGAACAAGTCTTAGCTTGGTGGCTAAGCAAGAAGTGTGAATGGGAGATACTTATGATATGCGTACAGACACACTGCTTTTCAGCCCTGAAAGAAACGACCAATGTGAACAATGTGTATGTTTCATCATGCTCCCCTTTCAACCTTCCTCTTTTATTTTCCACACGTACCACACGTACGCACGAGGACGCACACACACACACACACACCACACACACACACACACACACACACACACACACACACACACACACACACACACACACACACACACACACACACACACACACACACACAAAGATTCAAAAATTCAAAGATTCAAAGATTTAATCTTGCGACCCCTTTTGGGGCATGGGACTTGAAACAAATCAAACAAATGTAAATGAAACACATCAAACATCCAAAAATTTTCCCGATAATTAACACACTGGATATAATTTTACACAACTCTACGAAGTTTTAAAAACTTCGCTAAGTTTAGCAGCACACACACACACACACACACACACACACACACACACACACACACACACACACACACACACACACACACACAAAAGCAAGCGCGCACACGTGTACCCTATATGCATATACGATGTTCTGGTAACTGTAGGGTCCGATTAAATTCCAAAGACCAAAACCATTGCCTAGCTTGGGTCTGTGGTACCTTAGCACCTCCTGACCAGTCTGAAACTCCACGATGACATAGTAGACCGACCGTCTGTAAAACCAGATTCTGCAGAAAGGAAAAACTAACCAACAACTGAACAGAGCAACTGACATTAACGTGGATGCTAGATTTGTGGTTGGCGGCGAAGTGTCCTAGGCACACGACAACCTAGTGGTCGCATCCCTTCAGAGCACAGAGATCTTCTGCAGCAAACAACCAACACTTAACTCCTTGTTCTTTTCAACTGTCTAGTGAGAAGAATACTCATTGTACTAATGTCAGAATCATCAACAGCGTTATTGATTTATTGTTGTCAGAGAGATCATCGCTCCACAGTTGAGACAGACACGTAAACAACATTGTTGATGTTGTCTGGGTCTTTATCACTGTACTTCAGAAACAGACACGTGAACAACATTGTTGATGTTGTGTCTGGGTGTTCATCATTGTAATTCAGAGACAGACACGTGAACAACATTGTTGATGTTGTCTGGGTCTTTGTCATTGTATTTCTGAGACAGACACGTGAACAACATTGTTGATGTTGTCTGGGTGTTCATCACTGTACTTCAGAGACAGACACGTGAACAACATTGTTGATGTTGTCTGGGTGTTTGTCATTGTATTTCTGAGACAGACACGTGAACAACATTGTTGATGTTGTCTGGGTGTTCATCACTGTACTTCAGAGACAGACACGTGAACAACATTGTTGATGTTGTCTAGGTGTTTATCATTGTATTTCTGAGACAGACACGTAAACAACATTGTTGATGTTGTCTGGGTCTTTATCACTGTACTTCAGAGACAGACACGTGAACAACATTGTTGATGTTGTCTGGGTGTTCATCACTGTACTTCAGAGACAGAGACGTGAACAACATTGATGATGTTGTCTAGGTGTTTGTCATTGTATTTCTGAGACAGACACGTAAACAACATTTTGATGTTGTCTGGGTCTTTATCACTGTACTTCAGAGACAGACACGTGAACAACATTGTTGATGTTGTCTGGGTGTTCATCACTGTACTTCAGAGACAGACACGTGAACAACATTGTTGATGTTGTCTAGGTGTTTGTCATTGTATTTCTGAGACAGACACGTAAACAACATTGTTGATGTTGTCTGGGTCTTTATCACTGTACTTCAGAGACAGACACGTGAACAACGAGCCTGATGTTGCCATGGGCAGAACGTCACTGACAGGCAATGAACACCGCCCCTCCGACCATCCTGACTCGTGTTGCAAATTTCCCTGTTCCCAGACCACTCCGAACGCTGAGAACAGATAACAAAATCTTTCACTGGCACATCCGATCTCACTCATATCGTGGATCTCGTGTTTCTCCTACTGGTAGACGTCGAAGCCGAAGACGTAGAGGACGATGTTGTGGTGGGGTAACTTGTGGTGGTGAGATCAAACACCGCCTCCAGGTAATCAAGACACAGTGAGTCTGCCAACGAGGTGAAGGGGAGGCGCTCCAGAAATTAGAGAGTGGCCTCCCTTCTCCGTGACCACCAGGAGGAAGTTGCGGTAGCAGCGGAACAGGTCGGAGGCGATGGTGGAGGGGGAGGACCCCGACGTGCTGACAAACAACGGGTCGTCCAGGCTGTTGATGCACAGCACGGGCACGGCGATGTCGTCCACGTCACGGATGGGGTTGTTCCGCTTCCAGTACTCCTCTAGAGCGCCCAGGCTCTGGCCAGAGAGGATAAGGCTCTGGGTTTGCTGATATCTGCCGCCCCCCCCCCCCCCCCCCCTCCCTCTCTCTCTCTCTCTCTCTCTCTCTCTCTCTCTCTCTCTCTCTCTCTCTACCCCCTCCTCACAGAGAGAGAGGGGGGAGAGAGAGAGGAGAGAGAGAGAG
The DNA here is from genome assembly GCA_016801955.1 of Conus betulinus. Taxonomy (NCBI): domain Eukaryota; kingdom Metazoa; phylum Mollusca; class Gastropoda; order Neogastropoda; family Conidae; genus Conus; species Conus betulinus. Next base: position 292,168 of record JADBJO010002612.1, on the reverse strand, counting down.
AGAGAGAGAGAGAGCGAGATGTATTCATTTACTGAAGTTTTCTGTAGGTGACTTCTGCCATGATGACCCCTTTCTTTTTGTCCTTGTCTTTTGTTGCAGGAGACATGAACGACTGTAAAAAACTACGTCACTGTCACCCTCGATGAGAAGTTTAATCGGGTGCTCAAAAGAGAGAGCAGACAAATGTCCATTCTCTGCCAAGCACTGCCTGCCTCTGATCAATGAACGTTCTCTCCCAGATTGCCAGACAGACCATGTAGCTTCAGACTGACCATATAGCTTTCTCTGCCAACGATGCAGATTAACCGACTCTTAGACTGACCATCTAGCTTTGTATTCCAACTATTCGGACTTTTCATCTTGCTCTGCTGCCAACTATTCAGACTGACTGCCCAGCTTTCTGTACCAACGATTCAGATGACCATTTTTCTCTGCCACTCATTTAGACTAGTTTTCTGTGACACTGTTCAGACTGGTCATCTAGCATTTTAATGCCAACTATTCAGACTGACCATCTAGCTTCTAATGCCAATTAATCAGCCTGACCATGTAGCTTTTTATGCTAACTGATCAGAGACTGACCATCTAGCTCTGCTGCCAACGATTCAGACAGATCGTTTTTTTTTTGTGCCAACTATTTTGGCTAGCTTGACTTCTTTGCAAACTAACTTACCTTTTCTATAAAGTATTCAATTGACCATTTAGCTTTCCGTGCCTGCTATTTAGACATGCTCACTAGCGTTGTTTGCTAACTCTTCAGACTGACCATCGAGCTTTCTGTAGCAACTATTCAGTCTGACCATCTGATACCTCTGCTAACTACTGAGACCACTCATGTGACTATTTGTGCCATCTGCTGAGATCAATCATTCCTTGCTGGGGTCTGTAGGAAGCTGCCAGGTAAGCTGATCCAATGGGAAATGCTCTGTCTGTCAAATGTGGCAGGTGAACCTGATATAGCAATTATAGACCGCCAGTGCCACTAGAAGTGTACTTGCCAGTGAGTGCGAACGTGGGAATAGGTGCATTTGAAATTTAATAGATAAGCTTATTAGACATTGATTTCATTGATAATTCCACAAGAAGCTGAGCCGACGAGGTCTAACGTTGTTGTGACTGCACCAAGTGTTGCCGCTGTTATTTGTCTTAAGCTTGTCTTGAAGGTAACAAGATGATATGTGTTTATGAGACCATCGGGTAGGGCTTGGAAAGGAATATCCATTTCATCTTCTTTTTCTTTTAATTCGAGCAATAGCAGGAGAGTGGAAGTTGGTGAACGAGAAAATACCTGCATGGTTGAATCAACGCAAACAGTTTTGTTGCACATCGTGTTATGTCCACTTGAAACAGATTGCTGAAGTCCCGGCATTGACTTCTGGTTAATCTTATGAAATATTTTGTGTTGAATTTCTGTTCACACAGCAGACTGATTGTTTGGGAGTGCCTTCTGTCCTGAGATAGCCCTGATTTAAAGACCACCTGATCAGTGTAACTATGTAAGCAAAACAAATTAAGATACTGCCGTAGTTTACATTCTGATCAACAGACGTAGACTCTTTATACCTTTTGTACAAGTTGCTTTGAAAGTCATCTGTGACGCTGTGTATGAAGACAGTTGTAAAAACAGCTTACACATTTGACTTCATGAGCAATGATTGTACAGTTTCTTTGGATCCATTAATGTGATTAATGTCATGGGTGTTTGCTTCAAACATTGTAGCCTGTCCCCTTCTTATGCAAACTGTACTGCCTATGTTCTGAGACAGACCCAGAAAATTTTCTTTCAGTCAGGCCAGTCAACTGGGAACATTTCTGGCAAAATCACAATATTCAAACAGTGCACTGACTGAGCAAATGATATAATGCCAGGCACTTTTTAACTGCATGCAAGATCAATTTTCGTACTGTAGGAAGAACCAAAAAGTGTTGCGATATGGGATGCGGATTGGGGTTGTAGACAACTAGATTCGGGAGGCAGAGTAGGCCTAAAGAGAGAAAGGCCAGGGGTTACTCGGGGGAAAGCGCCAAGACATCTTGCCGATGTAGGATGTGCATCGGGTTGTAAACTAAAAAGTTCAGTTTCCACGCATGGGGGGAAGCATCAGAAAGTGTCAGGATGTGGGAAGTGATCTGGGGTCACAGACAAACAGTTCAGTCGTCATACTGGGATAAGCGTTAGGTAGTGGTGGAAGGTCCAACGTGGATTGTGTTATGCACAAACAGAGGTCTGCTACTTGAAGCACTAGAACAGAAAGGTGGATGACATTTGGAACAGAATCTGCCTTTGTCAGAAGGTTGAATCGAGAACTAGTATCATATGGATTAAACGTACTTCCAATCACGTGACATTTAACTCTTTAAAATGCTCAACTATGAGGAAACTATAACACAGAGTGTTCACACTATTTTTGTTCTTTTTTGTGGCATCAGTTGTCGGATCAATGGAGCACCTAAGGCGGTGACGTCCCCCCCCCCCCCCCCCCCCCCCCCCCTTTTTTTTTTTCCCCTCCTAAGGCCCAAATCCACCTCTTATTGTTTTGGTGCTTCACCCCGTCCTTTTCATCTGAAAAAAAAATGTCCACTACTAGCTTCCCCCCCCCCCCCCCCCCCCCCCCCCCCCCCCCCTTTTCTTTTTGTCCAGCCAGTCTCTTACCCACGATGCATAGTCTGTATGTTGTCTTACGAAAGGACATGCTCTTGCTGATTTTAATGATTTTGGATTTGATACAAAGTATCTGGGTTTGTTAATGTTCTAATGTGTAATGTGTGGTGTAAAGGCACACTCTCTCTCTGATAATGTGCTGCTGCTTATACAAAGAAAAACAACAGACAGACAGAAAAAAGAAGGAAAGAAGGGAAGGAAGGAAGAAAGAAGAGGAAGAAGGAAGTAAGACAAAAACGGAAAACAATTCGTAAGCAGTGTAAAAAAACAAAATAACAAAATAAATAAATGTACAGTTGTTAAGCAAATGTGAAACAGAATAAGCTACAGACCTAGATGTGACCAGGGAGAGTGTTCACACTAGTTTCCAAGATAACAAGTGCGTTGTGTTTTTAATATTTCCTAACTCACCACTGAGTTGGCTATGACTTTAAAAAAGTGGTTGGCTCGTAGTTCTTTGTTCAGCACGAAAAAAAGCATAGAAAACCATTCATTAATTTCAGTCTGGTTAGGTTGGTACAGTGCAGCTCTTGTTACAGATTATCATTTATAAGAGAGACAGAGAGAGAGAGAGAGAGAGAGAGAGAGAGAATGTGTGAGAGAGTGCGTGTGTGTGTGCGTGCGTGTGTGTGTGCGTGTGTGCGTGCGTGCGTGCGTGTGTGTGTGTGTGTGTGTGTGTGTGTGTGTGTGTGTGTGTGTGTGTGTGTGTGTGTGTGTGTACACGTTCATGTATCTGCGAGCTTATTCCGTGTGTTTTTGATTCGTTTGAAGAGGAATGCCTCTCTCTCTCTCTCTCTCTCTCTCTCTCTCTCTCTCTCTCTCTCTCTCTCTCTCTCTCTCTCTCTCTCTCTCTCTCTCTCTGTGCGTGCAGGGCGACGGAAGAACAAATGGTGCGGGGGAAGGGAAGGGGAGAAACCTCCCATGTGTGTATGTAGTATGAATACACAATGTGTCCGCCACTCTTTCATCTGTTTCCTTCATCATAAAGCATGTGAATTAAGAAGACGTGTTTTCCGCTTTTGTCAATTTGATTATTTGTTTGTGATAGATATGTGAGCGATTGTATTGTAATTCCTCTTCTGAGATGATAAGATTGATTTCATGTGATTTGGAGAAAGACGTGTTTAATTTGCAAGCGGGCTGTAGTGAAAATAGTTCTACCAGGTGACAGGTTAAGGTACTTATTGATTGATGTCAGTCTATAGTCTTAGCTACAAATCTGTTATTCATATACAAACTTCTTCCAAACTGACGTGTGTTTGAAAAACTGCCGAAGACAACGACGACAATGGCTGCTGGACTTTTGTTCGTGTCCCAAGCAGCGTAGTGACGTCAAAGACTTAAGACTGCATGCTGATCAGTACAGTTATGTCAAACACCTTGATCTGTATAATGACTTGTTTACGTGTTGGCCACTGACGCTCTATCTCAGGTGGCTTAAAAAATGACCCGTACAGGGACATCACAGACAGTTGTTTCCATAACAAGCAATACGATCCCATCAATATGCATGTCAGCTGCATTGTTTATATGCTTCTGTATTATACGCTGTTCGTGTGTTCAAAACGGGTGTTCAAGAGGTCCTGACTCTTTCAGTGTACACCCAAATGGGGATGCAAATGGCTTCTTGAAGTATTGAATGGTACATTCCATGTTGTATCCAGCCATGCTGTTTATAGGCTAGCCACAGAGGAAAGCAGCAGAAGAGTTTAAAAGAAGAGAATCTCCAGGCACACAAGTGTCTATGGACATCATGGTATTTCAAACTGATCTCCTGAATAATCTGACCCAACCACAGCCAGCTGCAGAGCACTTGGACCAGTGCCTACCCACTGCCGTGGACAATACGCCATGCAGACACGTCGACTGGTCTCTGTCCTTCACCCATCTCTGTGCTTTAGCGCTTTGGGATCTGACCTTACGACTTTTACCCGGTTAGGTTGAACGGGGACGTGCAGAGAGCAAGTGTCGACCTACTGACCTAAATGTCCATGGATTGTTCAGGCTACCAGGAATCATGTCAGTAACAGTGTGTACTGTGTGCTAAGTGTACGTTGTTCTATGCAATATTTCTTACATACCCAAACGAGAACTATGATTCAACATCACTTGCAGAAATTGGGTAAAACTTAGATTACAGTCTCCAGCCAGCTTCTCAACTCAGGACCTTCCACAAGAATGACGGAGCAGTCCACTGAGCAGACCTCTTTGTATTGTATAGTATTGTATCGTGTTGTGTTGTGTTGTGTTGTACTGTGTTGTATTGCATTGTAATGTGTGTCCTTATGTAATATCAAAAGAAAGCTACTTGCTGGTAAATTTAGTTCAAACTGTAGTCTACTCGGTTTGCGTTTTTGCTTTTTTGCTTCGATGTTTCCTTCATGTCCGTTTTACTTTGTGTAACAAATGTTTATGGGCGAAACTTACAGAAATGCTGCTAATGTAATGACTTTGTGCACTGTCCTCTTTTTACGTCCCTGTAAGTGTAAATAGTTCGAGTAAAAAATAGTGAACTGGTATTTGCAAACTATTATCAAAAACGCCGTCGCACATCGTCTTATAAAGAAACACTAACATGAGCAAAAACAGTCTAGAACACTATGGGTGTGTTTCTAACGTATTTTTTTCTGCTTGAAAATGGACAGAATCGTCTTCACTAAACTTCTTGCGCACCTGGAGAGAAACTAATATTCACTGTCATCAGTCTGTCTGTCCCCACAAGGACAGCGTAGTGAAACGCACGGCTTAAAAGTAGTGAAGGACATCTTCTTGGCCTCATAAATTCAAATTTATGGATGACCTATATCCGGCTGTAGCTTGACAATAGAAAGATGCTTGCCTTTCCTTGGGGGATTTCTTAATCAGTTCTCTTACAAAAATCGCTCCTGATAAACAATGCTAACGTTCATCACTTAGACCGCACACAGCATTGATGACTTTTAAGACGGCAGTCTCACTTTCAAGTGACATTTCAAACCTCTGCATAGCTGCAAGCTGTACAGAATAACTGCATCTACCATTACTTTTCGACTGAGAAAAAGAAACGGTCTGGGTTGTATTTTATTTAGTAATATTTAATGTAAATTTCACTTCCTGCCGCAATCCTGAAAAACTTGCTTGACAGGCTCTAAGAATGTTGTTCGTCTCATAACTATTTCTGTAGGTGCACATTCTTATCTATCTGAGCTCTTCAGATGTACTGAAGAATCCGTCACGTTGGTGCTCAATTGGTGGTAAAGACAAGAGGCCATAATCAGATGTCCTTTTCTTATTAAGCTCTGTCAGTATGGAACAAACTGCCGGAAACAATTTGACACTTGAAGTGACTCATTTTCCTTAATTCTGGTTAAGAAACTTTCGCTGCCTAGGCTTTAATCTCGACAGTAGATCCTGCACCAGTGAATCTGTTCTGTATGTGTTTGTACATGGGAATAGGAGGGAGAGGAGGAGAAGTTGGAGTGCGGTCTTTGTGTTTGCATGTGAGAGCATACAGGAGGAAATCAGAGGCATGGAGGGAGAGGGGTTGGAGATGGCTGATATGGTTGTTGTGATAGATGAATTTTGATTTGATTAACAAGTACGGTAGTTTTTTTTTCTCTCATGATAAAGTGATAACAGGCCCATAACCCTGAAACTCAAACAAACATGAAGACGAACAGTCACAAAAGCAGGCAACCTCACTTTGATTGGTATGACAGGAAACCTTGAACTCGACAGGGAGCATTCAACAGTAAATAAGAAACAAGTGGGGTAACTCTGCTCCCACGATGAAGTAACTACAAGCCCATAACTCCAAACGAATGCTGCTAATGACACCAAAGCGCCTGGCAGAAATGACAACACAGTGCACACAGAACAACCAAGGACACATCCTATAAGAAAAAGGATGTTCCGAGCTTGCCCACATATCCTGTACCTGACACTTCTACACACAGCAACAACGCACATATCCTGTACCTGACACTTCTACACACAGCAACAACGACTGGAGAAATGAACACACACGAATTAACATTTAATCAAGACTGGCACAGCCTTTTCGATCTGGAATACAGTCAAACAAACACGCGGACAAACAACAACGGATACAGGTAACCTCAATTTGATTTCGATTTCGAATGAACGGAAATGTTAACTGAAGCAGAGAACAGTAAACAATAAATAACAAGCAAGTAGGGTAACTTTTGTTCCCACGACGAAATAATTACGGGCCCTTAACTCCAAGCGAATGCAGCTGACGACTCCACATCGCATAGCGGAAATGATAACACAGAGCCCATGAACAAACAGGTGTGGAACATCCTTTGTTGGGGAGGGGATGTGTCTGTTCTGAGCACCCTGCTGAATGTTCTCCAGTGCTTTCAGCAAATCAAGATTATTTTGCCGATGTTGAGATTTTAGTTTCCTGGGGTCCTTCAAGTGTGCGAACTCCAGTACACATGTAGGGGTATCCCGACTTTGATTTTGGGGACGAAGAGTACTTGGAGAGTAATTCGCATATATAGGGGGATAATGACATATACATATCAAACTATCCCTGTGCGGGGAAGGCGTCTCACCTCCACCAACAGCTACTTGCTCGGTTTTTCCAGCTGCTTTAAGGAGAGGCCGTTGGTTAGATGTCGACGCCCTGGTTCAGTGACCATCAACCTGCAAATAGATATCGATGACCGTTCAGGGCAAACACCCAGAGGAAGGCTTCAATCTTTCAGATGGCTTGCACCATATTGGCTACGGGTCGAAGTAAGCACTTGTGGCATTCGATCCTGGCATGTGGAGAGGTCTGGGCTGTTGGCACAATGGGTAGTTTAGGGGAATCGAACATGAGTTAGAATTAGATATGTATTAACTACACGGTACCCTACTCTTTGATGACTGTGTATGGGGATGCACTAGTGATTCCACTGGTTCAGCCAAAGTAATATGGAGACTCATTTGTTCCATTTTTACCATTGTTGGTGGAAGCCATTGTGGTTTCTGGTTTGTGGTGTGATGGTGGTGTGGTGGTGGTGAAGGTGGTGTGTGTGTGTGTGTGTGTGTGTGTGTGTGTGTGTGTGTGTGTGTGTGTGTGTGTGTGTGCAGTGATTCCATTGATTGAAGAAGTGTGACTTGCTGCCTCTTTGTTCAAGAACTGATCATAAAACAAACCTAAAAAATGTATTCTGTTGAACGTGCAGTCACCTCACTTTGAAACTCATTATAAGACGTTCCAAAAACAGTAAAAGTGTGACTCACTTGGGGAAGGTGAAGTTATTCCGTCTTGCTGAGGGCTGAGGGAAATACACATAGGCGAGAAGCGGAGGTTGCTTTAGCCTTGGAGCCAACGACCGTAGAGAATTGTCTTCTGTGGAAGGCTGGAAGACAGCAAGACGTGTCAGCCGGTTGAGGCTAGAAAGGGAGCTGCAGTCGACGGCGGGGTGTCTGCAGCAGTAAAGACCCACGGGACAGGCCAAGAGAAGTCATTTCCTTAGAGAGGACAAATCGCAGTGGAGACTGGGATTTGGCCAGTTGGTCGGACACGAACAGTGCGGCAGCTTCGGGGAGGAGGTCAATGCGACCGTGGTGGCAGTGACTGATGTGGGATCCAACCTGTGCAACCAACACTGTTCAACAGACGGCAAGTTCCCAATGTTTTATTTCTCTCTTGTATTTATGTGTGTAGCCAGAATATTGGAATATTGTCTTCCAGGTTTATCAGTTATCAATTTATCTGGATGTTGATACTTTATTGGTTTATCTGTGTGTTGTTTACATTTTCTATGATACAGATGAATGTGTTGTATGGTGAGGGGTGGAGGCTTGGAGCCAAGTAGATAAAACCATTCCTCTTAAAATGTTTACGATTTCCCGTCACCTTTGTGAGGGTCCGATGTTAGTGACAGAGTGCGTGCCCCTTTGTGAAAGCACAGTTTGTTTATGAAGACATGAATGCTTCTGGCCCATACCTCCATGCATCCCTCTATTACTTCCTTGTCGGACCAGTGACACCTTGCACTCGTAACACAATTTTATAGTATCGTAATGGTTTACTTAGTGAAAACGTCACAAGTCACAATATGTATATTTCATGGAAATGTAATGTGTATTGAAATAATGAGATTGTAATAAGCAATTAATTTTTTTGTTTCTCAGAAGAATAATTAGAACTTTGTTGTCATTGATTTTCTTTAGCATCAGAGTTGTAGTTCATTTCATTCGTACTAGCAAGGCTATGTCAGACAAAAATAGTAAACTCAGGTTTTAATGGCAGTCATAGGAACGATCCTAATATGTCGTTTTAGTTTCACAAATGCAGGTTATAAATTACGTGTAGCCATAAACATCCTGAGAAAAATAAGTAGGTAGTTTGTATGGTGTCGCGGTTTGGTTCCATTAATAAATTCACACACCCTTTTGCATATATCTGTCTATCTATCTAGGTAGCTAGTTGGCTATATACAGAGAGAGAGAGAGAGAGAGAGAGAGAGAGAGAGAGAGAGAGAGAGAGAGAGAGAGAGAGAGAGAGAGAGAGAGAGAGAAATGTTTTTGATGTTGTATATCCCGACGTGAAATACTTATGAAACAATGTATTCATGTGCGTTTGTATGGAATCTTTAGCCGAGACTTTAACGTTTGCAGTAATCTGTTTTCTTGTGCATTCTTTCGCCGCTCAGACACGAAAGTCCACATATTTAAAACCGGAGCGCGAGGGCGGAAGTAATAGGTAACATGAACACAATCATAGCCGTATGAAACTGATCTGATGTACCATTTCCACTAACAACTTTGACACACGAAAGACCAAATGAAAGCCGGAGACACAATCAGTGTGAGCCACTTTTACCAGAAAACGAACTGAAGAATACAATGAGCTTGTGTTAGAGTCTGCTAAAATTCGGTATTTCGGCATTTTTTGACACACGCTGATTTGACAAACAATTACCACAAAGCTGAAGAGAGACAGTTGAAGGCGACGATAAACATAAACCTGTCTAAACGTTGATTTGGGTGGTGGCAATCAAGCTGAAAGGGACGACACAGACCAGACTGACCATACAGTTCTGTTTCTGACAGACCGGTAAGGAGCAGCGTTACTGTCAACACGATTCCAAACAACCACATTGTTGTGCAAATAACAACTGTTTTAATGTAAGTGAATCTCCATGTTGTTAAAGGGAAGTAACACAGTATGATGTGATCCATAGCCATGAGCCAAAGTACCATTATTGACACCTCATAGGACAAAAAAGAAAGAAAACCAGCCACCTTGCAAATAATCGTGTTGGGCCACGTGTTTTGGATCTGCATATAGTGTCCATAGAACATTTCATTGGCTACTGTCACTATGCCTGTGTGGATTCCCATCAAGATATTGGCAACATAAAATTGGGTCATGAAAATTGTAGCATTGGTATGAAACATGCTTGTTACTCTGAGCATAGTTGTGAGACAAACGATGTTGCCCAAAACAGAGACTATGGTAATCAACCAGAAGAAAATCCTGTGCAGCTGGCTTGGGAGCAGCATTGTACAGGAATGAAGCCTGGGAAGCGGTGCTGAACATCGTATTTTACTGGGCTCTTTGGGCAGTAAATTTGAACAGCAAAAATACATATTTTGAAGCAGAGACAGACTTCAACATGCTTAGTGGGGATAATATATCTAAAGGAATGTGCGCACTGGGTTTTCGGATGTCTAGTTCAGTTAACTGTGGTGCATTTTTGAAATCTCTTGGTTGGATTCGATTGATAGAACAAAAAGACAGATTTAGAGATCGCAAATTAGGTAAATAGAGAAGCCCAAACGTGTCCAGATTAACGAGACTTGTACTGGATAAGTCAAGTTTCTCAACTACGTAATGTATGGTATTATATATTTCTTTCAGGGAATTTATAGGATTGTTTGCCAGTATAAGAATTCTCAAGTTTGGTAACCTCCTAAAAATGCCCGTACTTATAATTCTCAATTTGTTATCAGCTAAGTTCATAACCTGCAAGTTGGCAATTTTTGTTACTGAAATATTCATTATTGAACAAAGTGAAAGATCCAAATAAATCAAGTTTGCTTTACAATTAAGATCTTCCAAACTCATGCCCGAGCCTCGGGCATCCAAGAAACGTAACTGAGGGAAGTGGTCAATAGAGAAGAACCCTGAGCACCGGAATGACTGACCCTGACAAACGCAACTCTCTGCACAAGACATATCACACGACCATTCATCATCTCGCTGTGGGCACTGACCCCAGCCATCACACAGATGGTCACGGTGGACACAAATTTCTGGATGCTCTGCAGCTGTAAAAACCAGGACACATCAGCAGATCACAATCTTGCTCATCCTCGCCGTATGTACAGTCAGCGAATCCATTGCATCGAGTGTAGACAGGGAGGCAATAGAACCAGTCAGCTGTGCAGCTATAATGAGTGTCAGGGCATCGTTCAGAGAATTTCATCATCTGCTGAATAAAGTAACCTGCTCCATCATGGTTGATGAGCAGTTTCTGATTCTTGTCTGCATCCCTGAATAATTTAAAACCGGAAAATTTTCCATTTACAGTTGACTTCATCGGAATCGTCAAGACAGTCTGAGTAGTCATTGCATCGTTGACTAATACGGACATACTGAATGTTATTGCATCGAAATCCTGTCTGCGATGGATATTTACAAAACGACTCATCACTGCTGTCTGGACAGTCCTGCCTGAAGTCACACACTAAATCATATGGCACTGTGGTCATGTCCCATCGCACAGGAACATCGGCACTGTAATGCTGTGACCAGGCAGATTCTGCCCATTTCTCTGAGTGGTTAAAGCTCCAGACGGACACGCCTGTAAAACCATTGCTTTCCAGTGATGGCTACTGGGATCGCATGACAGGAAGGCATGAGACAGAGAACCATTTTCATAAACAAGCATAAACTGTTTGTCTGAGCAAAGTGGACCACAGAGCGTGAATTTGTGGAATCTGTGCAGTTTGGACAGTCAACAACTTTCCTGAGCGCTGCTTTGTTTCACAAGTACATTATTTTGCAATACAAGTCTCAGGAGCATAACGATATCCAAAACCATCGAAGAAAGTTTATAACCGAAACGTTTCCTCTCGGGCATATGACGAACTTTCAAAGTGAAGTGATTCAAGTTGTAGATCATGGTGTTGTCTGACCACTTACGGAACTTACTGTACATGAAAGGCACAGAATACCAACCTGAAGTATAACCTATATAGACTTCGAACGATTCATGGTTCATGAAAATGTTTGCAATGTCCTCCTGTTCTCTTCTTGATTTTACAGAGGCTAATTTCCTCCCATCTTTTGACAAGTGTATGTTGCCATTAAATGAGTTATGCCAGATTTTAAAACAACGTGTTTAAGCATTTATTACGTGACGCTACCAGACCCTGACAACCAGGACTGCTGAAGAAGCAGTGTTCTGTTTCGTCATTCCCTTGTTCACATTGTGGTTTCAGGTTGCAATGAAGATGCTGCTGAAAGTGAGGATAGTGTTCTACACAACAATTGAACAAGCCACTGACCAGCACAGGGGGAACAGCAGATTTACAATGGAAAGAAAACCGTATTTTCAGTCTGCTGCTTTCTGTTAAAGACAGTTGACGTTGTTCCACCTTCTCAGTATGGATGTAAAGATGTGCGGTTGGTAGTACTTGTGCAGGTAAATCGTTTCCATCACACACACGCATGACCGTTGGATAATGTTGATCGTGTTCCTGGTAACTCAATTGCATGTGCATTCCACAGCCTTCTGTGGATGTTCCCTGAAAGCTGACCATGATGACGTAGGATGGGGAGACATGCAGTTCAGTTTTTATTACGTCTGATTTTTTAAAGTTTTGAAGTGCTACAAACGTATATCCAGACACGGCTGTTGTATACACTGTCATAAAGCTATGATTTGAAACTGCCTCGATATTTAGTTGCACAACCGAAATATTATAATGCAGAATAAAACATGTGATGTGAAGATGACTCAAGAATTTTTTCCTGTCGCGAGTGTTTATTGCAGCTTATTGCATAACTGGAAAAGTCATCATACAAGTTTGTGGACAAAGGTCTTTCATCAAAAAATAGTTTTGTGACCCAGAGACCCGAGTCGCACCAGTACGCCAACCTTTGAATACGACATCGTAGAAAATGACCAGGCGGTACCCTGACATGCATGAGACAGAATGGGAGTGAAGCGGCCACAGGTGCCAAATATCACTCCATGACTGGCTGGGAATTGTGGCAAGGTCCATTCACAGTTTGACACATTGACCTGAATAGCTGGCGTGTTGGATTCCTTTAGATATATGAAACTGTTGACACCATGGCAGATGTCGCTTACCTTCTGTGGTACTACTGTTGTGAATGTTATGTGCACATGTTTGAATTGTGGTAATTGTTGCCTTAGTCAGACACAACTACAAGATGAACTTAAAAGCCCTTATGAATGACATGCATGTCTCGATAAGTCCGTATGCTATTATGATCGACGGAGAGTATACATCATTCACGTATCTATCTATCTATCTGTCTATCTATCTATCTATCTATCTATCTATCTATCTATCTATCTATCTATCTATCTATCTATCTGTCTGTCTGTCTGTGTCTGTCTGTCTCTCTCTCTATCTATCCATCTATCTATGTGTGTCAGTGCACGCGCGCGCGCACGCCTGTGAATGTGTGTGTGTGTGTGTGTGTGTGTGTGTGTGTGTGTGTGTGTGTGTGTGTGTGTGTCTGTCTGTCTGTCTGTCTGTCTGTCTGTCTGTCTGTCTGTGTGTGTGTCTGTGTGTGTGTGTGTGTGTGTGTGTGTGTGTGTGTGTGTGTGTGTGTGTGTGTGTGTGTGTGTGTGTGTGTGTGTGTGTGTGTGTCTGTCTGTCTGTCTGTCTGTATGTGTGTGTGTCCCTGGTTTTCCATTCTGATTTCTTTTTTACACCCCCCCCCCCCCCCCCCCCCCCGCCTTCCTTCCCTTCCCCATCCTCTATCCCCTCCCCCTACCTCTCCTTCCTTCCTTTCCGTTTTTTTTTTCTATCTTTGCCAAGTCCGTCGAGAAGGATGCCTTTAAGATGGCATCAGCTCAAGAAGGTGTTTTTGTATAGACAATGTCCACTGAAGAAGGTCGTGTGTTGCAATGTCCGCCGAGGAAGGTTGTATGTTGATGCAATGTCCTCTGAAGAAGGTCCTTTGTTTAGGCAATGTCCACTGAAGAAGGTCGTATGTTGATACAATGTCCACTGAAGAAGGTCGTATGTTGATGTCCACTGAAGGTCGTATGTTGATGCAATGTCCACTGAAAAAGGTCGTTTGTTTAGGCAATGTCCACTGAAAGAGGGTCGTTTACTAAGGCAATGTCCCCTGAAAAAAAAAAATCGCTTTTTAAGGCAATGTCCACTGAAAAAGGCCGTTTGTTTAGGCAATGTCCACTGAAAAAAAGGTCGCTTTTTAAGGCAATGTCTACTGAAGGTCGTTTGTTACTGCGATGTCCACCGAAGAGGGCCGTTTCTTAAGCAACACTCATTGAAGAAGACCGGTTCTTCAAGCAACACTCGCTACAGAAGGCTGTTTATTCAAACAACACCCACTGAAGAAGACGTTTTCTTAAGCAACACTCACTGAAGAAGACCGTTTCTTCAAGCAACACTCGCTGAAGAACGTCATTTTTTCAAGCAACACTCAGTGAAGAACGTCATTTCTTCAAACAACAACCACTACAGAAGACCCTTCTTCAAGCAACACCCACTAAAGAAGGCCATTTCCTCAAGTACAACTCACTGAAGAAGACCATTCCCTCAAGCCAGACCCCTGAATGTTTCTTCAAGCAAACCCCTCTGAAGAAGGCCGTTTCTTCAAGCAGCAAGCACTTAAAAAGACAGTTGCTCCAGGTACCACCTCCCGAAGAGGGCCGTTTCATCACGCAGAACCCACTGGAAGAAGGCCTTTTTTTCAGCAACATCCCCATAAAAGGGGCCGTTTTTTTCAAGCAGCATTCATTGAATAAGGTCTATTCTTCAAGCAGTCCCACCAAAGAAGTTATTTTCCTCAAACAGAACCTACAGAAGATTGTCGTTCCTTCAAGCGAGACCCTCTAAAGGAAGCCATTTCTCCAAGCAAACACTTAGGAAGAAGACCGTTTCTTCCAGCAGCAAGCCCTGAAGAAGGCCGTTGTTTCAAGCACCATCACCAGAAGATAGCCGTTTCTTCAAGTAAAAAGCGCTGAAGGCCATTTCTTGAAGCAGCATCCCTTGAATAAGACCGTTTGTTCAGGTAGCACCCCTTGAAAAAAAAAAAAAACTATTTGCTCAGGCAGCACCCTTTGAAGAAAGCTGTTTGTTCAGGCAGCACCCCTTGAAGAAAGCTGTTTGTTCAGGCAGCACCCTTTGAAGAAAGCTGTTTGTTCAGGCAGCACCCCTTGAAGGAAGCTGTTTGTTCAGGCAGCACCCCTTGAAGAAAGCTGCTTGTTCAGGCAGCACCCCTTGAAGAAAGCTGTTTGTTCAGGCAGCACCCCTTGAAGAAAGCTGTTTGTTCAGGCAGTACCCCTTGAAGGAAGCTGTTTGTTCAGGCAGCACCCCTTGAAGGAAGTTGTTTGTTCAGGCAGCACCCCTTGAAGGAAGTTGTTTGTTCACGCAGCACTCCTTGAAGGAAGGAAGCTGTTTGTTCAGGCAGTACTCCTTGAAGAAGGTTGTTTGTTCCGACAGCACTCCTTGAAGAAGGTTGGTTGTTTAGGCAGCTCCCCTTAAATAAAGTTGTTTGCTCAGGTAGCACTTCATGAAGAAGGTTCTTTGTTCAGGCAACCCTCCTTGAAGAATGTTGTTTGATCAGGTAGCGCCCCTTGAAGAACTGATAACACTTGACTGGGTCTTTTTGGGGAATGACTACATAATTTGAGGGTAAAGTAATAAAGACGGAAACCAAAGGGGGGTCAAAAAGGAACAAAAACAATGTACAACGTTTCGACTCATAGAGTCTTTTTCAAGTGACACAAAACAGAAGCTGCTTCAAAAAAATCTTAAGTGACAAGAACTCACAAATACACACAAAAGGGAGGAGGTTGGGCAGACACAGGCCAAGGAATGTGAATGAATAAAATTCAGAGGAAATCTGGACCTGAGAACAGATAGTTGTGGGTGGAATGGGGAGGGCAAAGAGGGAGGGGGGAGGAAAGGAAATAGACATTGGGAGAAAAGAAAGGACCTCTTGCACACACACAAAACTGCCCCCCCCCCCCCCCAAGCCACCATACCCCACAGGCAACCTTGCAAGCACAAGTGCAGGCATACCCCCCCCCCCCACCACACACACACACACACACACACACACACCCTCCCGGCACCACCCACCCTCACACACGTACCATTATAGAGAGGGGCAGAGAGAGAGAGAGAGGGAAAAAACAGGGGGGGGGGGGGGAACCACGTTTACAACTCATAATGCTATGCATACCTTAGGGTGTCTAGGCATACATATGATATATACATGCACAACTGCAATCAATTTTTTTTCTACCTCAAAAAGCTTTTTTTCAGAAAACAAAGAATGGGGTAGTGTTGAAGACCACAAACGAACAAGCTATGCACACCTATCCTAGCTCCCTGCACGTTGCGTGCATATAATCCTATATACACAAACACAAAAGCAAACAAAGACCTCCATCGGCCATTCAAATAGTTCACATTGCATGGTTAAAATGACGACTGCACCACCTCAGTCCTTGATGTTCAATCCATGGGGAGTGAGCGTCCCTAGCCTAGAGATCAGAGCGGATTCAAGGAATTTACGGTGTACGACATCTGAGTGGTTTTGGAGAACCTTGAAAAAGGTTGTATTTTCAGGCAGTACTCCTTGAAGAATGCTGTTTGTTCAGACAACACCCATTGAAGAAAGCTGTCTGTTCTCCAAGCAGGAAAATCGCTCTGAAAACGAAAAAGCCAGCTGGAACAGACAATATACCTAGAGATCTAATACAAAGTCAGGGAGAAAAACCTATCATGGTCTTGAATCTTATTTGTATTATTTAGTGATAAGATCTGGTAGACAGCTCGCTTATAATGAAGACCAAGTGAGTGAATTGTTGAACAAAGTCTTCTTCTGACTGTGGACGGTTGTATCAATATTGATGGCGGTGCTGTGGCTGTCCATCACCTTGGTCCTGTCAGCGCCATTTCCATGCCATGTTTTAATGATGTTAACCAAGTCGTTCAACACGTTGGCAATTTCTTGGTCTCTGCGTGCAGGCCTTCGACGTCATCTGTGAATCTAAAGTTCGTGATAGTTCACACTTCAATGTTGATTGTGATGACATAATCTTCAAATGCATTAGTCATGATGCGCTCCAGGAATATGTTGGAAAGAGATGGAGATAGATGACAGCTCTAACATATTCAAACTGAAATATGGAACCATTTTCCAAGAGTACCCTGTATGAAACCACCGAAGATAGAGGACTGCCCGTACTAGAATGTGCCTGTGATGATGACTTGGTTCTTGATGGCACTCTTAGATAGCATAATGCATCCCCACAATGGACATGGCACTCTCCAAACGGTCCGTACCACAGTCAGATAGACCATAATCTTGTGAAGAACCTGTCTGTAATCAAAAAGGCTAAATTAAGAAAGAGAGGGGGTTAGTTACCGCCAAGGACACAGAGTACAGGGCTAGATGCAATGCATTTCTACCTCTTGGGTCTTCTTCAGGCGAAAACAAATAACGTTTAAAACAGTGTAATGAAGAAAGAGAAACCCACTTATCTTCTTCTGTTCGCTTCATGATCAAAAACAACAACAGAGCTTCCAGGTATAAGCTGATGGAAATCAAAACAATGGATCGCATGCACTATCTTGGACATGTGCAACGTTAGAAAGACCTTACAACTGCTCAAGAAGATCGAAGGGGGAAATATAGGCAGCTCCAGTCAGGCAAAAAGAGAGCCATTGTCTCACACAGGAAGAAAATACCACCAAAAAGTGGACTGAATATTGCTCTGAACTCTACAACGGATTACAGGAGATCCACCTCTGCTAACAGCACATGATTCATCAAAGAAGAATGAGTTTGTAGCACTCTACGAAGGTGCCTTAGCTGTGATGAAATTGCTGAATGTGAGAAGGCGGCAGGCATCAACCACATCCATACAGACTCTCGAAACGTGGCGGAGATGTGGTAACTGATATCGTAACTACCAAATCTGACACACTGCGGAGTGGCTCCTGCGATGAACTCAACCACTAGTCACCCAACCCATGAAAAGAAATCTCCAACATTGCCAGAACTACTTCACACCAGCAAAGGGACGCTCAAAACCAACCGCAAACAGAAACCATCACTGCTGATAACCAGCTGGATTCTTCAAAAGCTAAAGAACTATCAAACATATTTTGATGTTTATACCGTTTGCTACACACACACACACACACACACACACACACACACACACACACACACACACACACACACACACACACACACACACACACACACACACATGCACGCACACACCTCGAACATGGCGGCTTTCGACAAAGTATGGCCTGAGGCACTGGGGCCACATTGAAGAAATTCAACATTGGGCAGGGGCTGACCAACACCATCCTGCAGCTGTACTCCAAGGTGCCTGGCGCGATGTTCATATTAGGTGTTATGCCCAATAGGGCTGTGATGTTCTTTATCTGAAATTGAGTCTTTCGTAATAACAAATATGAAATGATTACGTGCAGCCTCTTCATTCCACGTCGTGTCATGGATTTCTGGACACATTGCAAGAGATGTGCAACTCTAGCAGTCTCCAAATAGTGAGAGTCCTGTCTGTTGGAGAAGCCAGTTGCCCAGTCTATATGGTGGTGACCCTTTCATTGTGAATGGTATCAAACGTTTGAATACTATTTGAATTGATTAGTCATGTTGGTTTATCGCGATTTTCACTAATAGGATTGTGACTCTTACAGATCACTCCAAGAAGAGTTTTCTTTTCTAATGTTTGTGGAAGCTGGCGTCGAACACTGTCCTGAAACAATATACCATGTAATCAGTCTACAATTTACAGTCTTGGCATCTGGGCTGTCTCGGTTGTGAATTATCAGACCACAAAATACATTTCAATGGCAATGAAAACCGGACATATTTCATTTTACCATAAATCCTTTCACAGTGTATTCCTGTCAGTGCCACGATGTATGCCCTCATTTCTCCAATAAAAGAAAAACCTATGGTGTGTATATTTTGTTTTCTTTTAATTAGAAAATTATATCTGAATATTAAGATCAGAGCAGTTTAAATAACACAAATAAGAAGGGTAACTCCTACTTCCATTGATCAAAGAATTAGACATCCTTGCCTCCAAAAGAAAGCTATTCACATCACCAGTCTATCTTGGACTGTCAATACAGTGTACACACAACAAAGAAACGTTCTTAAAACATTTTCCAAGTCTGCTCATATACCCCGCAGTCGGCAAATCCTCACTGCACTAACTACTAAAGAAACAAATACACCCAAATTGACATGTATCCAAAATGGCATGACCAAATTATCTTGATCCATGTCAACAGACACATATAATACAGCAAAAAACAAAAATACATGGAAAGTTCAGATTGATTTCAGTTGTCAAACTGAACACACAAAGAAGCATGAACAAATACAGGGGAATTTGGGATTGATTTCAAAGTCATCTGTTTCATAGAAAAACCTATTATTTTAGTGTTCTTACTGATTTATATTCATTACCGTTTCTTGCATAATGTAATACTATTTCTGGTGGACCTGTCTTTTGTTAGTGTTAAATGTACTATTTGACTATCCTACCATTTCGGATACCATCGAGTTGGTTTATTCTTTAAACAAGTTTAGTGTCTCAAAGTATGTTAATTAGTCCATTTCTGTACAGGATCATATCCTTAACTGAGGAATGTACCACCTTGAAGGTGAGATTCTCCCCTCTGTAGTCCACGCTCTCAGCTCGGTTCACTCCTCTGCATGCTGTAACTTCTGTTTTCTATTTCCCACTGTACCCCCTGAATATATCATAAAACGAGACATCTGCAACCTGTAGACTGCTCAACCTTCATTGTAGATCTCGAGTCAGCTGTCTTCTTCTATGTGCTGCTCTGCTGAACAACGGGACAAGACGTTGCGAGCCCTCCTGGATAAACGAGTTTCCCATTCACGTCCAAACGATAGAGTCAACACAGAAAAGTCAAGGAGAAAGATGACAGCTGAAAACCCATCTTGCTGTGCAGAAACAAATAGACAATTTTGCTGACAAAGTGGATACGTCAACAGTCTTTAACTATAAAATCGTTTTCTACATTCTCGGTTCCCTCTGTTGTACAAGGAAATGGTTACCTGGTGTGTGTTATCACCCTATTGGTAGCTACAGAACTTTTCCACTACATCGTAGTCACTCTCTGAAAGATCAGCTTCGAGCATTTGAGTGGTCTGTCTGAGAGGCATCAGACATATGCCACATTTGTGACAAACGACCCCGTGGTCTCTGCTTCCTTAGAGTAGTCTTTCCATCTTTTTTATTCTGAATTTGCATCATTTTTACACAAGATATAAAATTATTACGATGTCAGAATTAGTCACGCTCTCTCTCTCATCTCCGCACTGCTACTGTTAGAACATTTGAATCAACGTCTTCCATTTCCTATTTAAATCTTTAATCAGTTCACATTCCATCACTGCCAAATTAAGTTATCATAAGCTCCTGCTTAGAAACCGTCTTTTGATCTTAAAGCTCACAAAAACTGATAGCCCAGTCTCCACATTAATTCCTGTTCAAAATGTTGCAAAATAGTCTACTGCAGCACCTTTCTTGTATCGAACTTCGAACAGTCTGCTTTGATCTCCGCAATCTGCATATAAACCTGCCATAGCACTGGTTTGCTTTTTTTTTCTCAACACAGAGACAGCGAGGTAGCGAAAAGATGGACAAGAATCAAGACACGCAATATCCATACATTTCATGGAGGTACAAAGGGGGTAAAGATCAAGAGCATAATATGTGAGAAAAAAAATAAGTTGAAGAACACCTATCTCTCTCTCTCTCTATATATATATATATATATATATATATATATATATATATATATCGTGCCAAAAAGGGGTTCTGTTGGATTTTTTCTACTCTTGGTGGTGATAACACCACAGAATTATTGACTGTGGTGTATCTCAATTTGATACCAAGAGAGCACAGACAGTCAGCCTTGTCTCCCAGATGAGCCCAATCCAGCTGACGAAAGGCCCAGGAGTGGGCAATATGAATAGATCTGTCTTCAAGATGGATTACAATGGTTCCCTTATATATATATATATATATATATATATATATATATATATATATATATATATATATATATATATATATCAAGAATAGTACTAAAACGCCCAATAAAATTTTTCAAAGTGCTCAACCCCTTGGGAGCAACATCTGTTAAAACAGTATGGTAAAAGGAAGTTTTCCGGCAGTAGGCGACCCAACACCATCCTGAGGAGAGCCAGCGCTCGAAACAGATCTGTTGATGATTTTAAAACTTCCTTTTACCATACTGTTTTAACATATATATATATATATATATATATATATAATGCTGAACAATTAAGTAGTGGGGGAAAACAAGTGCAGGTTAACAATTCTTCCATCATACAGTAATGACTTGGCATATATTTGAAATTTTTTTAAAAGTTGAAGATGAACAAAATAGGATATATATATATATATATATATATATATATGAAAATCCTTCACTAGCTGCATGAGGAAGCCATCGTAATCACTCTCGAAGACAGATCTATATGTATTACCTGCTCGAGGCTTCTATATATATATATATATATATATATATATATATATATATATATATATATATAATATGAAAATCCTTCACTAGCTGCATGAGGGAGCCATCGTAATCACTCTCGAAGACAGATCTATATGTATTACCTGCTCCGAGGCCTTTCGTCCGCTGGATCGGACTCATCAAGAAGACACGGCTGATTGTGTCTATCCTCTTGGCGTCAAATAGAGAGACACCACAGTCCATAATTCTGTGGTGTTCTCACCACCAAGGGTTCAAAAAAGAATCCAACAGCACCACCAAAACAGCCAGCAAAAGATAGTAAACAAAAGAAAACGAAAGTGTCAAGAGGAAAAAAGTTGCTGAAAAACTAAAAACATTATGCAAACAGTACAAAATTTAGGGGACAAACTTTGAGCCTAAGCTTGAGGATCGTTTAAGGATGCAAGGGAGATCAAAAGGTATGGAACAGTCTGAGTGGTCAGCTGCTGTGTTCTATAACCCAAGCATTGTCAGCGGCTAAGAATTGTGCAGAACAACCTTTACTTGGATCTCCTAAGAGATGCAGTCGCCCACTGATTGACCAAATAATACAATGCTGAAACAATTAAGTAGTGGGGTAAAACAAGTACAGGTTAACAATTCTTCCATCGTTATAATAATGACTTGGCAAAGATTTTAAATTTTAAAATAATTGAAGATGGAAAAATGGGAAATATATATATATATATATATATATATATATAATTATGAAAACCCTTCACTAGCTGCATGAGAGAGCCATCGTAATCACTCTCGAAGACAGATCTATATGTATTACCTGCTCCGAGGCCTTTCGTCCGCTGGATCAGATTCCAGGGAAACACAGCTGATTGTGTCTGTGCTCTTGGCGTCAAATAGAGACACACCACAGTCCATAATTATGTGGTGTTCTTACCACCAAGGGTTCAAAAAAGAATCCAACAGCACCCCCATATATATATACAAATATATATATATATATATATAGAAATAAAGAAAAATGGCCTGCTGAGAACTGAGCCAGACTTACCTCTTCTACATGGCACAATCGTCTCCCCACTACAATTCCCTACTCCTGTCTGGCATGTGGCATGGAAAGCCCGAGTTATTTTTACGACTTGTGCGCAGGAAGACAGATCATTTTCTCTCAACTTTCTATCCAGTTGCAAGGCAGACCTCTTCCATCAGACTATAATGATGACCAGATCCAAACGTTGCACTCTTTTGTTTTTCAGTCATCAACATGGTTGATAAGACAGTCATCCTCTCCATTCTGAGTCACTGGAATATGCAAGTTGGCAAAGATGCACAAGAAGAGAGTGGGACCTGCTGAGGCACCTGTTGGAAGGAGACCATGAATGATGCAGATACGCCTGCTGGAATTTGCCAGTGGTGTATTGAAAGTAGATCATGAATGATGCAGATTACACCTGCTAGAATTTGCCAGTAGTGTATTGTAAGTAGACCATGAATGATGCAGATTAGGCCTGCTAGAATTTGCCAGTGGTCTATTGTAATGAGACCATGAATGATGCAGATTACGCCTGCTAGAATTTGCCAGTGGTCTATTGTAAGTAGACATGAATGATGCAGATTATGCCTGCTAGAATTTGCCAGTGGTCTATTGTAAGGAGACCATGAATGATGCAGATTACGCCTGCTAGAATTTGCCAGTGGTCTATTGTAAGGAGACCATGAATGATGCAGATTACGCCTGCTAGAATTTGCCAGTAGTGTATTGTAAGTAGACCATGAATGATGCAGATTACGCCTGCTAGAATTTGCCAGTAGTGTATTGTAATAGACCATGAATGATGCAGATTACGCCTGCTAGAATTTGCCAGTGATCTATTGTAAGGAGACCATGAATGATGCAGATTACGCCTGCTAGAATTTGCCAGTAGTGTATTGTAAGTAGACCATGAATGATGCAGATTACGCCTGCTAGAATTTGCAGTGATCTATTGTAATGAGACCATGAATGATGCAGATTACACCTGCTAAAATTTGCCAGTAATGTATTGTAAGTAGACCATGAATGTTGCAGATTACACCTGCTAGAATTTGCCAGTGGTCTATTGTAATGAGACCATGAATAACACAGATTACGATTGCTAGAATTTGCCAGTGATCTATTGTAATGAGACCATGAATGACAGAGACTGTGCCTGTTAGAATTTGCCAATGATAATTACTTGGTTCTTGCAACCAACCCCCCCCCCCCCCCCACCCCCACCCCGATGGCCATAACGCATCCTGACGATGCATATCGCACTCCTCTTATGGTCTGCATTCAAAGATAAACTATGTTCTTAGGGAGAACTGGTTTGTCATCAATACAGCTGAAGTGAGGATTTTTTTTCCAGAGATGACATCGGCAGTAACCACGACCTTGTTCTGATGAACTTTAAAGTACAGCCGCACAACAAAAAGAGTTAATAACAATCAAACAAAAGCAACTCAAATTGAATTTTATCACAGTCGTTTGTGCCCGTAATATATACAGACACCAGTATGAATTATTGATGATGTGTACGAGATAGATAACTGGAGTCATATGAAACATTTTGATCTAGATGGCTCCATATTCAAATGATCAAAGCATTGCCCGCAGGGCTGACAATTGTGACTTCGAAACGACCACTTGAGTCACGATTTTTTTTCGGCTTTGAAAACCCTCTCTCTTCAACAGTAGTAAATGGTTATCTGATTCAGTCCAGGCAAAATTGAAGGCCGCGGATGGACAAGAAAGTGCTCATAACACTTATTTTATGAACATTCATGCTTCTTTTATCTATTTCTGGGCAAACCAGTCATTTCCTTTTCCTTACTACTAATACCTGTAGGTCATGTAAAATTCAAAGGAAATAAACGCACTAGTGTGTGTGTGTGTGTGTGTGTGTGTGTGTGTGTGTGTGTGTGTGTGTGTGTGTGTGCGTGTGCGCGCGCGTGCGGGCGTGCTTGCGTGCTTGCGTGTGTGCGTGCGTGCGTGCGCGTGTGTAAAACATGTACTGAAACGTCTTATCGTTCCTGTTTGACCGTGAAACTCTGGGAATCGGTAGCAAACAAACGAAATTGCAGAGCCTCTCCCCGCAGAAAGGTTAAGTACAGACTTCAACATAAGTTAAGGACCACACCGCAGAATGCGTTAGGTGCTTTCAAAATCAAATATGAAATAAAGGTTAGCAATTGCCAAGGTTTCTGAACGCGACAGTCGTCAGGCCAAGCATGCAACAGCCAGGCATGCAACAGTGCACTGACCCTTTGAGCGTGCAGAAAAGTGCTCTTGTTTGGCAAAACAAGCTGTTTGTCAGCAATCCGTTCACACTGACTCGAACTGTCTACAGGTGAAAATCCTTATGCACGTGATAGCATGAAGGTATGGGAGTGCGTTGTGCTCACCACAATGGCCATATAAAAAAGCCGTCCAATACCCGTTCTGAAGCACAACACCAACATGCCAGCGTGACGAAAGTTGAGAAATTCCGATCGTGCCCGAGCTATCGCCTGGCTGCAGGACGGAGTAGGCGTCCGAGAGGTGGCCAGAAGGCTGCAAGTGTCATACTCGATCATCATCCATCTGAGACAGCGCCATCAAACCACAGGCACCATCCAGGAACGGCCACGCCCAGGGCGTCCCCAAGAAAACCACACAACGTGAGGACTGGTACCTCTGCAGACAGGCCCTTCGGGAGAGGACAACCACCGCCAATGCCTTGAGTCAGTAACTGCGTGATTCCACCAACACAGCAGTAAGCGGGCAGACCACTCGGCGTCGCCTACATGCCGCCGCCTTGCGTTCCAGGCGTCCGGTGAAGAAGCCCATGCTGACTGCAGGTCACAGGGCACGCCGACTTGCTTGGTGCCAGGACCATTTGAGGTGGACTCGTGTTCATTGGGGTCATGTCCTGTTCACCGACGAATCGTGCTTCATGGTGAGCTCCAAAGATGGCCGCATCAGGGTGTGGTGGCGCCCACAGGAGCAGCTGCAAGATGATGCTATCCAGGAGGCGGCTGCTTTTGGAGGTGGCTCCATTATGGTTTGGGGAGGCATCAGCCGACACTACAGGACTCCTCTCTACCATGTGGAGGGCATGCTCAATGGGCAGCGCTACCTGCAGGTCTTACAGCTTCTGGTCACAGCACCCTCCAGCAGATCGGATCCCAAGCTGTCCTCGAGGATGACAACGCCACACCACACCGCTGCAGGGCTGTCAACACTTTCATTCAGGAAGCTGGGATCACCAGGATGGCATGGCCTGCGAACAGTCCAGATCTCAATCCAATCGAGAACATCTGGGGAGAACTTGGCCGGCGAGTCCATGCAAACCACCCACGTCCAGCTAATCGGGAACAGCTGCTGCACGTCCTGCGACAGGAGTGTGAAAACATCCCCCAGGCCGTCATCGCAAACACCATCAACTCGATGAGGCAGCGCTGTCTCGACTGTGTTGCTGCGCGGGAGTGGACACATCCGTTTTGAACAGATTAAAGAAACTTGTTTGTGGATTTTCTTTTCCCAGGGTGGGTCTCTTTACATTGCTTTATCATTGCGAAAACATTACGCAATCCAAATGAAATTGCTTTAATTTGATTCACAAGGGTTGCAATTAAATATCTGTACACATGAAACATTTTTGGTTTCGCGCATGTTGCATTGTCAGACAGATTGCAAGTGGTCCTTAACTTATGTTGAAGTCTGTAGCTGGAAGAGTGACGTTCACAGTCGCCATCTAAGAACTCCAATGGTGAGAGAAATACCAGTGAAACACCATGGAACGTGTTGTGATGATTCAAAGAAGGGAAGGCAAATGGCAGAAGAAAGGCAGCAGACAATATAGTTTGGTCTCTCTGACAAAATAGGCCCTACAAGAACTGGTGTCTGCAGTTTATGCTGATTTCGAAGCTCTTCCGGCCTCTGCTGATATACAGTATGAGCACTAATACAGTGGGGTCAATGGAGGCCAAAAGAATAAATAGTTATTCTCCTTCTCATTCCCGTGACCTAAGTGGTCGCAGTGGGCAATCTTCTCCATTACGACCTGTCCTCTGTTTCTCCAAGGAGTTCTGGCAGCCTGGGGTTTGTCTATTCTATCATGTTCTCTGACCAGATCTTTCTCTGCCTGCCTCTGGGCATTGCTCCTTCAAGCGTGCCCTTGCAGGATTGCCTTTGCCAGCGAATCGTGTTGTGTCACGTGGCGAAACCACATCGGTCTTCTTTTCCTAAGTGTAGCCAAGAGGGGTTCCTGTGGTCTGCCAGTGTGGCCACCTGCTTTCAGATAGAGTCACTGGTTCTGTGCTCTGTCCAGATGTGGAGCAGTCTTCTGTATACCTTCATTTCAAAGGCTTGGATCCTTCTCTCCAACTATACCGTCAAGGTCCAACGCTCACACCCATACAGAAAGATTGAGAGAACGAGGGCTTTGTATAGCTCGAGTTTTGTAGGGAAGCTGATCTTATTGCTTCTCCACAGCTTTGTGAGTTTTGCCATAGCTGATGTGGCGAGAGCTTATCTGATTTCGATTTGTTGAACAGTGACCGTCTTTCGTGAGTGTGGAGAAGAAGTACTTGAACGTTGCCACCTCTTCCAGCTTTTGTCCCTTCACTGTGATGTTTACGGTCTGGTCTTCATTGCTGTTATTCGCCATCACTTTGCTTTTTGTTATTGTTCTGTGCTTTTCCTTCAGCTTCAATGTGATGGTCACAAGTACCATATCGTAGTCACTGCCGATGGCTGCTCCTGGGTACGTTCTAGTCCGTGCTTTGTTGATGCTGGAGATTGGTGCACAACTGATGACGCAGAGGCAATGTTCTTGTTCAAAAGGAAGGCTACTCCATGCTGATGACTGGTTGAATCTCCACAGTACCGCAGTTTGTTTCTGTCACAGTCTCCCCAAATCCTGTACACCTCACCTCTGATAGTCCTAGGATGTCCCCTCGGTATCTTAAAAGCTCATGTTCGAGCCCATTATTCTTCCGATCAGTTGTAGATTGCGAACGTTCCACGTTCTGATGGTGATGTTTTCTGATGGCAGTTTGATGGTGGTTCAGCCCCCAGTAGCACACTCTGCACCTCCACCATGGGGGCCGTCAGTGGAAGGCGTGGCCATTGGTGACCCGGGCCTCAGCTGATCTGGTGTGTCATTGTCTTGTATTGTGACCCTCATATCCTTGCTGTGGGCTTGGGGTGTTCCCTGGCTGCTCCCCTCTCCTCTCCAGATCTCCTACTGGGAGTAAAAATGCAGCAGCCCCTCACGCACGTTTTGCTCGCCAGCAGAAGCTGTTACTGAAGTGTGGCTGGGAGAGGGGTCCCGGAGCCAGTCGTGAGAGTTGAGCGTCAGGGGAGAGACAGCGACTCCCGTTTGTCCTAAAGAGGACGCTGCAGCCAGACATCAACGGTACTCTCTGTCCCTGACACCCCATACACCCTTAATGATAAATAACAATACTCAAGGAAAAAAAAAACCGCTGTCCCATCTGGTCATACTGACATTGCACTGTACTGTCGGGCTAGCAAAGCTGAAGCGACCCCAGAAATCCATCCTTAAGCAGGACAAATTGGGTGGATGCTTATCAATTCCACCCGATCTAAAGACTGGCAGAAAATGGAAAGTCTAGGAGGCGTGGCAAAGGACAACCTCACTATCAGGAATATGTAACAGGACATACGCAAACCAAGAGACAGGAGCTGGGGTGAACGAAAATGACGCTGTGTTCAGAGGCAAAGCAAAGACAGACATAGTAATAGAGGAGCTGCAGAAGGAAGAGGATAGCAACATAATCCCTAAGGCAGTTCAGCGCGGCCAAATAATGCAGTGGACTATGTTCGAGAACGCAGCCGAACGAAGTCTCAGCTGGAATAGTAAGTGGTATATGACACCTCTTAGGGTCAACTTCATTCTTTGTATATACCATATGATCTGTAGATGGTTTGTTGCTGTGAATGCACGGAGGTACAAATCCAATGATGTATCAAAGCACAATTAATAGTTTTAACTGGAATTGCTCTGTGCAACAACAACAACAACAACACTACTACTACTACTATACTACTACTACTACTACTGTCATTACCAGTACTACTACTGCTACCGCATATTATTGTTAGTAGTAGTAGTAGTAGTAGTAGTAGTAGTAGTAGTAGTAGTAGTAGTAGTACTTCATCATCATCATCATCATCATCATCATTATTATTATTATTATTATCACTATCATCATCATTATTATCATCATCATATCATCATCATTATCGTTGTCGTCGTCGTCGTCACATCATGTTCATTATCATCATCATCATCATCATTATTATTATTATTATTATATCACCATCATCATCATCGTCATCTTCATCATCATTATTCTTCTTCTTCTCCTTCTATTTCTTCTTTTTCTTCTTCTTTCTTCTTCTTCTTCTTCTTCTTCTTCTTCTTCTTCCTATTATTTCTTTGATGTGTTAGTATAGACTTCTGATCAGTGAATATGAATTCAAGTATTGCTATGTTCAATAAACTGAAACTTGCTTGTCTTCCTTTCTGCTAAAACGTGTGTAATTATTGTCATTGTCGTTGTCCACAGAGCTGTCCAGGCCATTTTCGAATCCGTCAGTCTGCACGGTCTCTGATCTTCTGCTTTCTCATCCCCCACCATGTAAATCCAGTGTGGGACAAGACACCTATCTGCCGTGGACTTACATGTGTTTGAGTCTGATCAACACTCTTGTCTTGCTGCTCTGCTTCTCACTGATAAGGGACTGAATAACCTCTTCCTGGAGTTGCTGGATCTGCACGCTCATGCTACAAGTTGCCTTCCGATGGAAGGCCTCTGTTAGACCAAGCATAAAAGGCATAGAACTGAGAGACAGTGGCTGACATATGGATTTGTCCATATACATATTGTAAGTGCAATGTTTTTCTATCCCATCTTCTGTGGCACCTCAGTGGCACCGCAAGCAAGAATGCTAATAGCTTTGTTCATGCTGCCAAATCCGCTTACTTCGATGCCAAAGTTCTTGCTTGCTTAACTTCAAAACACAAGTACACTCGAAAGAGCTGAGTATTCTCCACTGCCTTCTGATCTGTTAATATCGGAACTTTCACAGGTCTTTTCTGTTTTCCATATTGGTGAGATAACTGACATTTGAGCTTCGTTAGGTTCTTAGACTAACAAACACATGTCACTTTCTGATTCCCCATTATCTTGAACACTTCTTATTTTCTTTCATCTTTATATTTAAACCCGTTATTAGATCTGAATGAAATCTGGTTTTCAAACATGTGAACTCCATCCAGTTCAATCATTTTTTCAGCCACTGTCTTGATATGGTCCTACCTCACATCACTACCATTTTTCATCCCCTTCCAAATGTGCAGACGTCTAGCCCCACTGGTATGTATCTATCTATTTGTTTTCATTAGGAAACAGCACATGAATTGTCACAGGTAAATGGTCCGAGTCAGTACGTTCAGCAGCGTACAATATACATGAGTCAAAATCAAATATGATAAAGTTACTTGAGAATACAAACTAATCAACAATCCTACGATCAGCATCTGAAATATATGTAAAGCAGCTATCAAGCTCACCTTCACACAACCAATTGAAATACTTAAATCTAATGCAGCACATGCATTCAGTAATAGATTTCCATAATTATTAAGAGCAGTCGTGATCTTGAGAACACTTGACATGGTTCAAATGAGAGATTACACAATGTCTAATGAAAATAAAATGTGTGCGTGTGTGTGTGTGTGTGTGTGTGTGTGTGTGTGTGTGTGTGTGTGTGTGTGTGTGTGTGTGTGTGTGAGAGAAAGACAAGAGAGAGAGAGAGAGAGGGAGAGAGAGAGAGAGAGAGAGGTCAGGGCATTAAGCGGTATTCAAGTCAGGGATGATATTAGCATTGGATTCCATCCATTCAGAAGTTTCGTTTCGTTAGATTTTCCCCGCTTTTCTGCGAAAGTATTGACAGTGTACAGGAAGGGATTCAGAGCGGAGTTTAAGGGCAGTGCAAAGATAGCTAAAGCGACGTTCATTTCCTGGGGAATGGGAACACCTGTTGCTGCTAAAAGGCCACACAGTCCTGGGGGAACCAGGTCAAGAAATCTGTCACAGCCACAGAAATCAGCCGACGGGCTATGGTCATGTCCCGTGACGCTTTGGCTGTAACTGTTTTTAACGAGTTTTTCTGTATTGATCTGTAAACAAAAAAACTGACCTACAGAGATCATGATGAAGAGAACAAAATTGAAAACGATGAAGATACTGAAAGAGTAATCTCTTCCCTTGAACCCTTGCCTGGACACTGGCAGGGGAATACATATGCCTGTCTGGCCATAAAACTCCCAGTCCTTGTTCATCGGAAATAAGGGAAAAGAAGCAAGAAACAGGCCCACCAGCCAAATCACGAAGCAAATTACTATTGCTGATAACCTCTCCAAATGCCAGGTGTTGAATGGAAAATATAATACAAGAAAAACGATCCAACGTAATAATCCAAATGATCAGAGCTGATACCTCACTAGACAACAAAGACAGAAATCCAGCCAATTTGCATGTTGTGCTATTTTTCCCATGTGTAATCTTTATGCAGATATATTCCCTGAAACTGCTGATCAGCTATTCCAACAACAGCCAGGTAGGCGCCCATTAGAAAATCAGACACGGTGAGGTTAGTGACAAGCACATTAAAAGCGCCGTGGGAGATCACGTTCTTCATAAACAAACGCACAGCCAAGCAGAAGACATTGCCGATTATTGATGTACAACATGTTAACCAGAGAAAAACACGATACGTTCCTGACTGAAGTAATTCTTCGCACGATGAAATCTCATCATGCTGGGAAAAAGAAAGAAAGCATCATCAAAGTGAACTGGGAGTATTTGTGGACAACAAAGTCTGTAGTTCTGTGTACTGATGACTTGCAGGTGGTAAAGATTTTCAAATATGTTGCAGTAAACGCTTTTAGAGGGCTACCTTCTAAATACAATTCCTTAAGTCGTGGTGTGAACTGAAATCCATCAGAGCTGACAGCATAGATGGTCGTATAAGTTAAATTTAACTTCATAAGATTCAGAAACCTGAATAGAACTTTGGAATCAAACACTGTGAGAGAGGTAAATGACAAATCGATTAGTGTTAGTTTACTCTGAGGGATCACAGAGGATGGATCCAAGTAGAGAGAGGTAAGAGGATTATCAGACAGACATAATGTTTGTAAATTTTCTAAACTGACGAAACGAGTCATGTTGACACGCTGGAGCTTGTTGCCAGAAAGGTCCAGAAATTTCAAGTTAAACAGTTTCATATTTGACACGGAAAAACAGAGAACACCGAGCAAGATTCAAACGGACAAGAAAAACAAAGGCTCTGTACGTCATTCAAAGTAATTCCCGAACCTGCTGCATCCAAAGAACGAATCTGAGGGAAGGAAGATACAGAGAAAGCACGGAAACATAGAAAATGTGACCTTGACACAAAACAACCCAGAGGGCATGACGGACCACACAGCATCTCATCATCATGATGGGGGCAGTGGGGCCACCCGTCACAAAAGATGGTCGTCAAACAGACAGATCCTGGAACCTCTGCACTGAAAGAGACCTGGGCATGTCATTTCATCACAGCCGTCCTCGTCCTCGTGGGTCCAGACAGTCGTACATTCCATTGCATCGTGTGTAGACAGGCAGGCAGTCGTTGAACTGATCAGGACATCGGTAATGAGTACTGGGACAGGATTCGTTGATCTCCATTGGTGTTGATGTGAACATCATGCCATCAAAATTAATGAGGACAGGTGAGGGGAAATAGAACTGCCTTATCATGTGGAACCTGTCTTGAAAGCAGCTCAGTTCATCTGATTTGTCGTGACAATGGAACACCTGATCACATACGTTATCGTAAAGACACACATTGACCATTAGAACAGCTGAATGTTTGAACACATGAAGGGTGCTGCTTACAGAAGATTTCATCACTATTATCTGGACATTCAGGTTCAAAGTCACACAAAAGGCTGTATGAGATAAAGATGACAGCATCGTCGCACATAAATATCGGCACTGAAAACGTACCACTACATTCTAAATCAGATGTGTTTTGTGTACATAATGAATGGTTGGGGAAAAAGCATGGTGCATGTTCTAGACCGCACGCATCATATGAACCACACACAGAAGAAATCTATATGTCACGTGACCGTCTGGACACGTCGTCAGTGAATGTTTCTCAAGTAATGACAAGGGTTCAATGTTTTCTAATTTTATCGGATTTTCGTGTTCTTCATCTTCAGTTTCGGTTTCTCTACTTCGCAAACTGCGTCGAACGTATAGCCATGCAAATGATTATAACAGGGAAACAGAAAATAGTATTCACCCAGATCTACTAAACACTCATCTCTCCCGAATGCACTTGTCTCCTCAATGAGAAGTGAATGGTAAAGGACAGTTCTGTCCTCGCTTACGACATTCTTTTTGTACATATTGGGGAACGATACATCACCGTAGTACAAACCAGTCCACGCGGTTGAAGTATACACATAGGGCAAGGTTAAGTTGTGAATAACTCCTTGCCAACTATGTACACATTTAGGTACACCCAACATACTTCTTAAGGAGTAGCAATACTCTCGAGCTCTTACATGTGCATTACTTTTATTTCTATCAAACCTCTGCAAAGCACCAAAGTTAGCTATTTTGTAACAACGATTGCATAACGCCACCATACCCTGACAATTAGGACTGCTGAAGACACAGCGTTCTGTTTCGTCCCGACCATCCTCACACTCCGTCTGCAAGTTACAATCCAAGTGATGCCGAAAACTGTCAAAATAATTCACAGAGCAGTTTGAAAATTCCAGAGCTTGATTGTGGGGGCATTTTACCGAGAGTGGAAATGAAAAGAACACTTGGTAAAAGCCAGTTTTATAAGGTTTCGTCGGACATATACAACTGTCATCTTGGTAGCTCTGTAAACAAAAGCAGTGTCAGGGGGCTTGAGATCCACTGATTCCCATAGCAGATGTATTGTGTCATTGACACCAAATATATAGAGACTCAGTGAAGGGAACCGAGAAAAATGCTTGGCCTTTCGCACACTGAACATTATTCCAAATCCAAATGGAACAAACACAGTTTTTCTCAGTTCACTATTGGGTACCCAGGACATACTACCGTTGTTCAACCTGGGCATGACAAAGCCAGAAGATTGTGAGGTCAGAACGAAAAGTATTTCTGAGACTGATTCATTGTTAGGGCCCACTTTAGTAAACCCTGTATCATATATCACTTATACAAACGCACACTTCAACACGGAGGTGATTATTATAAGACATTTTGTATAACTGATGAACAAATCATTTGGATAGTTCTTTTCTGTCTACATTTAATACTTAGGCAATGGAACATAGTGTATAATATGTGGAGTGGACAATGTGCCTGTCAATTATCCATGGATTGTATTTATTGTTCTTTCTGTCTGTCTGTCTGTCTGTCTGTCTGTCTGTCTCTCTCTCTCTCTCTCTCTCTCTCTCTCTCTCTCTCTCTCTCTCTCTCTCTCTCTCTCTCTCTCTCTCTCTGACACACATCCGCGCACGCACACACACACACACACTCTTTCTTCTCTCTCTCTCTCTCTCTCTCTCTCTCTCTCTCTCTCTCTCTCTCTCTCTCTCTCTCTCTCTCTCTCTCTCTCACACGTGAGCTCGCACACACACACACACACACACACACACACACACACACACACACACACACACACACACACACACACAGAGAGAGAGAGAGAGAGAGAGAGAGAGAGAGAGAGAGAGAGAGAGAGAGAGAGAGAGAGAGAGAGAGAATGCAAATGCGAAATGGTTTATTGCGATCGTATCATTAAAAGCCAGTTCATAAGAGGACACGTGAGAAACAGGAAGAAGCCTATTGACAAATGACGAACAATGAAAGACACTATAAGACTGTAAAGTCATGACTTCTTGATCACCGAATGAACGTCTGTATTTTTTGCATGTTCTTTCAAAGTACAGAGGGTCTGCTTTACTGCAAAACCTCACGGTGTTAGTGGTGGATCCAGACTTTTATAATGACAGTCACAGTACATTCGACGCGTCAAACGTCATGATATCGTTACACACACACACACACACACACACACACACACACACACACACACACACACACACACACAGTGTGTGAGAGAGAGAGAGCACAAAATTATACAGGGTAATCAATCAAGCGCGCGCGCGCGCGCGCGCGTGTGTGTGTGTGTGTGTGTGTGTGTGTGTGTGTGTGTGTGTGTGTGTGTGTGTGTGTGTGTGTGTGTGTGTGTGTGTGTGTGTGTGTGTGTGTGTGTGTGTGTGTGTGTGTGTGTGTGTGAGAGGAGGAGGAGAAGGGTGAGAAGGAATCAACTTTAACATTGTCAGTTTTCAGCAAGTAGGAGCGTTTAGTTCAGGGACACGCTGGAAACAGCCTGAAGACCTCGATGGATGGTCTGGCATGACTGTTCCTCAGTCATCAACAGATGCGTAACAAGACCCCATCGAAGCGACCCCATCACTCAGTCACATTCAACATCCATAAATAACCTCCATTGAGAAGTTCAGACCATAATGTTGTTCACCTATTACCAAAATATATACAGAAAGTCAAACAAAGCAAATCCGTTACGAAAACTGTGAAACTGTGGAGTGAAGAGAGTAAAGAGGTGCTCAGAGATTGCTTTGATACAACGGACTGGAATGGGTTTTTTTTTTTTTAACACATGTAAGGATCTCAATGAACTGACAGACCCAATTACATCACACATCTTATTTTGTGAAGAAAGCATTGTTAAAACTAATACAATAAATGTCTATCCTAACAACAAGCCATGGTTGACCAGGGAACGTAAAGTGTGCTGAAACGAGAAAAAGGCAGCATTTATTCAGGGTGATAGTGTGACTGTTCAAGCAAAAACTAAAAAGTTCAGATCAAAGAGGCAGCAGGCCAAGCAGAACCACAAGGATAGGACTGAGCAGAAATTCTGTACTCAAAATTTAAGACAGGCATGGGATGGGTTAAACACCATGATAGGGAGGAACTAGTAAAAAAAAACAACATCAGCTGAATGCACACTATGCTCGTTTCGATACCGCTGATTTCCACAGTGAGCGTGAGTCAGTGTGTGATCTTGTTCCTCCTTATGTGCCCATTCAGCTGACAGAGGATGAGGTTGGTGCGTGCTTGTCATGCATTAAACCCAACAAAGCTCCTGGGCCTGATGGTCTGTGTGGCAATGCTTTGAAATCCTGTGCTTTCCAGTTACGTGGGGTCATGACTTGTTTGTTTCAGTTCTTGCTTGATACGTCTGTAGTTCCTCATGTACGGAAATGTTCTATTGTGATTCCACTCCCTAAATTGCCAAAACCTCAAGAACTTCATGATTTTAGACCTGTCGCTCTCACCTCTTACTAGCCAAGTGCATGGATGGAACGTGTGATCAGTAAACTTATTCTGTCCTCAGTCTCTGATCACCTTGATCCTTTTCAGTTCGCATACCGGGCCCGTAGGGGCGCGAAGGATGCCACACTGACTCTAATAAATATGGTCGCAGAGCATCTCCAGAAGCAGAAGACCTATGTAAGAATCTTGTTTGTAGATTTTAGCAGTGCTTTTAACACCACGCAAATTCACAATCTACTTAATAGACTTCTTGATCTTTCTGGAAAAGTGGGGGGGGGGGGGGGGGGGGGGGG
The DNA here is from genome assembly GCA_016801955.1 of Conus betulinus. Lineage (NCBI taxonomy): Eukaryota > Metazoa > Mollusca > Gastropoda > Neogastropoda > Conidae > Conus > Conus betulinus. The sequence goes on along the minus strand of JADBJO010002612.1, from coordinate 255,982 downwards.
GTATTCAGTGGGTCAGAAATTTTCTTGAAACCCGACCCCAGAGAGTATTAATGAATGGTTGTTTTTCAGGGGAAATTGTCTTAAACACATGTGCTCCTCAAGGATGTGTTTTATCTCTTTTGTTATTTTCAGTTTACACAAATGGAATGAAAATCCAGGGTGCACTTCTGAACCTATTTAAGTATGCTGATGATATGGCTCTTGTAAGTCTCTTGTTTATAGAAGGCTCAATAAATGAGCAAGCATTCTTCAGTCACATCTTAGAACTACAGGATTGGTGCTCTTCCAGCTTCTTGCAACTTAATTGTGGTAAGACCAAAGAACTTGTATTAAACTGTTCAACATCAGATAGTTCATTTCAACCAGTTGTGATAAATGGACAGACAATAGAAACTGTTGACGGTTTCAAATATCTTGGTACACACATTGACCACAAGCTGTCTATCAGTCAACATACTGACAGTATCTTCAAAAAAGCAAATCAAAGGTTGTTTCTGTTAAGAAAATTGTGTAGTTTTAATGTCAGTCAACATGTACTAGAAAATGTATATGTAAGTTTAATACAAAGTCTAATGCCATTCAACATTACTGTCTGGTTTGGAAAAATTTCAGAGAAGAAGGAGCGAGCAAACCTCGCCAAAAATGTAAATCAGGCAAGTAAGGTTATAGAGAAAAAGCAGTCTGCTCTCAGAGAAGTCTATACTGTTTCTGTAATCAGGAAATCTGTGAATATTACCTCTGATCCCTCACACCCACTCCACTGCCACTTTGACAAACTTCCTTCAGGAAGACGCTACGGAATGCCGATAGCACAGAAAACTGTCTTCAAGAAGTCTTTTATACCAAGTGCCATTAGAATTTTAAACTCTAAAGCCTGTGATTGACTGCCATGACCCTTGTCTCTCAGACATGAACAAGTGAGTCTGCAATATTATGTTTTTATTGTGACTATGACTCTGTGTGTGTGTGTGTGTGTGTGTGTGTGTGTGTGTGTGTGTGTGTGCGCGCGCGTGTGTGTGTGTGTGTGTGGGGGGGGGGGGTGTACGAATGTGTGTGTTTTAGTGTTTGGGCATTGGTGCGGGTGAGTTTGTGTTTTGTGTATTATTGTTTTTATAATCTATGTAATGTTTCATGCCTTATGGATTTAATGTTTATTTCATATGTGTATGCGCGCGCATTTGTGTGAGTGTGTGTGTGTGTGTGTGCGTGTGTGTGTGTGGGGGGGGGGGGGGGGGGGGGGGTGTGAGTGTTGATGTATATACAATACATGTACTAGCACAGGCTTTTATGTAACGATTGATAATGTCTCTTTGTAAGGGCTTATGTAGTTGCAAAATGATGTGGAGTAGAAGAAAAATTTCCGATGGCCAGTAAAGTTGATTGATTTTAACTGAACTGAATTGAAATGGCCAACAAAGACAGTCACAATTCACCAGTTAGGCCAAACCCAGTAGCTCTCGAAAAAAACATGGAGCCTTTTGCCAGGCTGGACTGCTTATTCAACTAGCAGGATGGTGCCGATGCAGATGTTAAATCAAGCTCTGGCGAGGCAAGCGCGGCATTCCTACAGCATAAAACCGGCTGGAGGTCAAGAGCACTGATAAGTAGAAATGTCTGACTGTTTTCATTCAAACCAATTAGGGTAGCTCCTGCTTTCATGATAAAATAATTACACGCCAGTAATTCCTAATGAATGCTGATTATGACACTAAATAGCTCAGCAGGAATGCCAACATAGAGAGAGACAGAAAAATTAGGAGACATCCCAAGAAAAAACGATGTTCCTTCTTCTTCTGCGGACAAATTTAATGTCTGCGTCAGATCTTCAATCCTATTGCCAAATGAATCCTACAGTCTTCTCGAGGTCTTCACGGCTGCCCCCAAAGCTACATCTGCAGCCCTGCACATCTGGCCAGGTTTGATGCCATAGAACATCACGGGCTGGACAGTGTTGGAGGATGTGTTCTGGGGTCTGAGATTCAGTGCCACACGGACATTCGTCTGTGTGGACAATCTTGATTTGGCTGAGGTGGCTCAGCAGTTGCCAGTGGCCAGTTCACAGTCTAAAGAGGATTGCTTGCTGGTATCTCTGGCGCTGATGGATTGGATCAACATCACTGTCTACACCAGCCTTCTCTTTCCACTGGTTTTGGTATTGGTTGTGGATGATAGTTATGGCCTCTCTGTAAGTCTCTGTGTGGCTGAACTGCTTCACAATGCTGCTTGCCCTGACAAAGCGCGTCAGCCTTCTCATTCCACTGATCCCACTGTGGAAAGGAATCCACTGGAATACAATGATGGATCGTCTTGAAAGATCATGGAGGGCTTTCATGACATTTTGTGGCTGTTGTTCGCTCCTTTGTTTGACGTCTCTGAAGCAGAGATCTGCTGTCGAAGAAGAAGAAAGCAATCTTGGGTGGTGGGCTGTTTGACTTTCTGAACGCTTGTGCAGCATGTAGCACAGCTCCTGACTCTGGTCTGTAGTTGGAGGAAATGTTTCTAGACGGAAAGACTCTGGGGGTCAGTCTCTCAACAGTGTGTTTGATGATGATGCCTGCTCCCCTATTCTTCACTGCTCCCTTTTGAGGATCCACCAGTTAACACGCACGCGCACTGACTGAGGTTGTACTGATCATCAATCATCTCCAGTGCCAAAGCTTTAAGCAGATGATGGGGCTCGGCAATCTTACCTGTCTGTGCTAGGAGTTCCTCTGATGACTGAGCTCTCCCAGGAGGTCATCTGGCTCCTCTAAGTGGGAAGTATTTCCATTTCAGTTGAAGATGTCGGTAGCAGGTCTTCAGTTTGGATGTTTAGGCTTTTGAAGAGGTGGTTGAAACTCGTCAGCTTCAACCTGTTGGTGGGGTTACGTAGTTTGGCATGCATTGGGTGGGAGGGCATGCTTAGAAGCTTATCTCTATGGTTGTAGACTATCTCTTCACGTCTGTTTCTGAGGGGAGTAGACCTTGTATTTTTTCTATTGTCTAGACGGGCGCTGTTTTCATCCCGCCTGTAATAAACCGTAATGCTGCATTTTGAACTCTGCTCAGGCGCTACTCTGAAAAACATGGAGACTCTCTCCAAGCTGGACAGCTTAATCAACAAGAAGGACAGTGCAGGTGCAGAAGTCAAATCGAAAATTGGCAAGGCAAGCGCAGCATTCGTACAGCATAAAACTCGCTGGAGCTCAAGAGCACTGACAAGTACCAATATCCAATTGTTTAATTCTAATAAACTGAAAGAAAATCCTTTGCAGCAAGACTGGGAACAAACTTTTACAAGAATGAAGCATTGGAGACGCTCTTGAACATTTTATTCTATTGTGCCTCCTTGGAAGTAATTGTACACAGCAAAAATTGTAATTTCAATGAAAGGAAATCCTAAATGCAGCAGGGAATAGTACACAAATATCAAACAATTAGGGTAACTCTTGCTCCCATGATGAAATAAATTCACGCCCACAACTGCAGACGGAGGCAGAATATGACACCAAATCGCTCAGCAGAAATGTCAACATACAGCACACAAAAAATAAGGAGACATCCCCTAAAACGGATGTTCCAAGCTTGCCCAAATACCCTGTCCCTGGTCCATGTACACAACAATAATCGGAAAAATAAACAAAAAGAAAAACAAGAAGTAAGAATGTGCAAATGCTGATTTGGCCTGGGCAGCTCACTGGCAAATCAAGGTCCAGGTGGTTTCTATCAGCGTTTTCAAGTTAAACCCACCCAGAACACAGATTGTCCTGTATCTTCTATCAAACGCTCCAACATGTGATTTTGAAAACATCTGGACTGTGTAGATAAAATTCAAATACAAAGCATCTTTAAGACAGGCTTACAGTGATGACTATTGATGAGCAGTTTCACCTCCAGGTTAATGTGTTCCAGTGGGACAAAGTAGGATGAAACTATAGACAGAGTTTGAGAACAAAAGATCTTCAGGAAAGAAAATGTAACCTGAGACAAGTGTTGTCGGCTGTAAGATCAAGATCCTCTTTGGGGACAAGGGCACATCTACTTCATGACTTCTATATGCCCTGCTGTCAAAGTTTTCCTGGTCTCGCTGGGATTCAAACCCTCAACGTTTGGCTAAGCGGGACGTCTCAAGACGTACCTGTCCAGATGGATGTCTTACCCACTTTGTAGTCAGACACCTGTTCTGAGCTGGGATATTGAAGCCTAACAAAGTTCACTTTTCTTCCTCCTTGACATCACGGGCTTTTGAGCCTACAGGCCAGTTTTGCTCCAACCACTATCGCAAAGACTTTGGAGGCTGCTGGCTAGACGGGAATACTCCTCAGTCTCGTAAATGTAGCATGTACCATTCTGCTTTCACATGTCACAGTGGTTTCAATCAGAATCATTTATTTCCATGACTCTGAGAGAGAGTAGAATGCCATAGCAGTCTTACCCATGATCTCCAGATTATTTTTCTCGTTCTGGAAAGTCTGCTGTGCACGCCCAGCTATTCACCCCATCCAGCAGACCCCGCTTCCATGCTCCTGAACTCCAGCTGCTCCAGACCATGATTTGTGGCCTCCTTCCATGCACGATTTTTTTTTCCTGAAGCTTCTGCTTGCGTAGTGTTTTCTTTATCAAAGCAAACTGCAGGTGCGATCTCCCCAAGCACCTGATGGTTCTTTCACGTGTACCTTTCACGGATTAGCACCACTTTCCATGAATTCAGGACTTGCCCTGCTTGTTTGCCCTGAGGGGATGGAAACATGGAGCCATTTAATTTCTCCCAGGTTTCACCAGGTTTGAATTTGAGGGCTGGAGGTCATATACAGATGTGAGGATGAAGTGATACTATATATGCCATGTGCCGTATTTCGTTCCAGCTGAGACTTTCTTGGAATGTGTTTGCCCTCATAGTCCGCTGCCCCTGATCGCCTTGTTGGCCTGCCTTCTGGATTCTCCTGGCATCCTCTTATTTCTTCAGCTCCTGTCATCCGATGTCTCTCTTCACTTTCCTTTGGCCTTTGCTCATCTCTTCATTTCTGTTGATGCCAGCCCCTGCTTGCTGGTTTGTGTGTTCTATCACTTCTTTGAAGTTTTTCATCGACAAGTCCACTGCATTCTGAACTCTCCATTTCCTGCTGTAATCTATTTTGGGTTGAATTGAACTTACAACTTTGTCTCTGAGTCATTGAGTTTTTTTTTTCAGAAAGCTTGCTTTACTAAGCCCATTATTCTCGAGGATGCATTTTAGGAGCAGCTTCAGTTTTGGTTAGCAGCAGTAGAAATGCAATGTCAGTGAGACCCGGGAAGGAAGCCTGGTGGGTTTCTTTGTATGTTAATATATTTTGGCCTCCACTGATTCGACTTTAATAGTACTACACAGCCTTGTCAATGTCCAGAAGGTCTATTTTATTGTGTATTTCTTTGTGGAGAACTTCATTGAAAACCCATTGAAGTATTCTTCAGCATCTTTTGGATATTCTTTGGGGCTTGATACATTTTGAGTGCAAGTTGAATCATCATGTCTGAAACTGATTTGCTAAATCGAGTCACACCACGTCGATGTCAAGGTTTCTTCATTAGCTCCTGGGGTTGCATCCTTGATCATAGTGGCATGTTCTGCACAACCAGACACCCCTACAATACTTTCTGTCTGGACTTATACATCCAGATTGTCATTGTCTGCCAGATGCTGATTTTAATAGTATGTGAAGCCATTCAAGGACTTTGGGACACTGTGCTCCTTGAGGTCCAAACGAAAATTTGACCCTGGTTTTCTTTACCACTTTTTTCATCATCTAGTATTATTGGCTCGTCATTGACATTTTCTCTTGCGCTGCATGTCACACCAAGCCTTGATTTCAAGAGATGTTTCGCTCTGAGGATCAGACTATTTAGCTGAAATGCTGCCTGAGAGCCTTTTTCTCACTTTGAGAGTCGCTGACTTTGAAGGCTCGAACCGTTTCCTGGTGTATTTTGACGGGTCTATGAAGAATTATTCTTGAGTTTACTTCTATCTTGCCCATACTTCTTCTCACTGCTTCTGTTTTGCTGGGGGGACTTTGTCGTGCTTTCGGGTCTTCCCAGAGATTTCCCCTAGTCCTTTCGTCTCAGCTTTTAAGGTAAAGCTAAAGAGGCATGACAAACTTCTATTTATGAGCGATGGCTTCCGTGTGCAGAGACATTTCGGTTTGCTGGTGTATAAAGGCTTTTTATTTGAGGACAGACATCTGGTGTAAAAGAGCAGCTCAGAGAGAGAGAGAGAGAGAGAGAGAGAGAGAGAGAGAGAGAGAGAGAGAGAGAGAGAGAGAGAGAGAGAGCACTAAACCTGCTGACAGGAAAGTCTTCGAACCTATTGTCTCTTCTCCCATGAGTGGAGCGCTTCATAAGCTGATCACAAAGCATATGGTAGGACTTACCAGGAGAGCTTCTTCACAGCTGCAGGAAATGCTGCACAGCTTGCAAAGAAAGAAAAATGATACTGTGAAAAGAACCAAGAGAATCCCCTGACACTCTACTGTAAGACGTTTGGGAAATCTTTGAGGTCTTTGCGGGATTGATGCACAGTACAGCCACTTTTCCCCAGTATTTTGGAGAGTCCAAATGAAACGGGGGTGTCATTTTCTGCGCTTTACATGATGGCATAGACGAGGTGGCTTTTTTCATCTCCTGTACCACTCATGTGGCCTTACCTCTATGCCACTCATTCAGGCTCACCATCCACAGCCGCGCTAACCAACGTCAGGACGCCTGGTGAAGTAACAGCCTTCTGCTACTGTCTTGATTTATTTAGATGGCTCAAAACTGCACTATACAGAGGTGAACTAAAAAGTCATGTTAGTAGAGTTTGTGAAAATAAAAACGACAGCTGAAAAGTTCTGTCAGATCCGAGACGATCAAGTACCTGAGCACGTCAACGAATTTGGCAAAGCAGGTCTAGTGACCTTGTTAAGAGCAGTCAAAGCCAAAGCCAAGCAGTCCACACCCTCCAGTGAAAGAGCACAGGTGTGCAAAGACACCAAGGCAATTTTCATTCTATTGTCTGAAAAACAAAGATGAAAAAGGAATCGCCAAATATGAATATTTCGGACAAAACAAATGTAGGCAAGATAAGAAAGACAGCAACAAAGATGAGTTTTTGAAGCTGGAAGTCTCCAGTGTGGAACCATCTTTTCTGATCCTGTTTACATGGAACCATCTTTATTGATCCTGCTTACATGGAACCATCTTTTTGATCCTGCCAACCTGGAACCATCTTCATTGATCCTGCTTACACCAGGTAATTCAGTACTGGAAATGGCAGCTATGGTCTCTTGACGGCATGAAAACATTTCACATGTCATAACTAATTCTATGCTGCAATAATAACTTTTTGAAACTTTCCACAGCAACACGGAGACGCGCTGAAGACATTTTAAATCCATTTACACATCCCATTTTACTGTGGTAAACAAAAAAAAAGGTTTAAGGCACCAGCTGCCGTGGCGAAGTGGTTAGTCGCAGACTCCTGGCTGGGAGGTCATGCAGTTAAAGACTGGAACTGAAATCCGTAGCATCATCTTTGTCATCCTTACTCTCATCGATCAGCATAAAAAAGGTCTCAAATTCTGTGGCCCTTCATACCCTACTCTCATAGTGGCGTCAGTTTCGATGTCCTCTCCACGTCTGTGGTCTTCATTTGATTCTGTCGGGGTCACCAGTATCGGCGAGTCTACGGGGACAGTTGTTGGACGGATATGGTTGCACCCTGTGGAGGGAGAGCTCCCTCACACCGGCTCCACAACTATTCAATTATTGTCGTCAGTAGGGGGCTCAGTAGGTGGTGTCCTGCGTATGGTGGATCAGAACAGGCGCCGCTGAAACCACCGAAGTGACTCGGCAGTAGTGCAATGTCTCCTCCTGTGTGTTGCCTCTTGACGACTCGACATAGTCTGCTTCAGTGAATTGCCGGTGCCAGGGCTGCGGTGGGCTGGCCTGGGCTGCGGTTATGGACGGGGTGTCGGAATGAGCGGCGTGGGTCCACTGCCACTGGGGTGGCACAGAGAATGGAACGATAAAACAAAAAGGTTTATAGCTGAAAGAGATCTGTTTTCACATTTTGAAAAGGTAAAGAAGTCACACTACAGATAATCTAGGAAAACATTTTTTGCAAAGGAGCCTCAACCTCTGCCTTTACTTTTGGGTTTTTTTTTTTTTTTTTTTTTTTTTTTTTTTTTTTTGACCAAAAAAACCTTGATTTCTACAAATTAAGTTCTGATCAGAGACGATTCATTAAACGAAATCATTACTGGGTTTTCTTCTGAGAGAGACACCACTACACTGTTTTAGGGGTCATGAAGGAGTGAGCACACTCACACATAGTCAGGATTAGTCACATCAAGGGCACTGACGTACTGCTCTGCTTGTAGCTCCCCAAGAATTGCACTCTAGTTTCTGTAGAAGCAGATTGGAGTTTTGCAAAGTGAAGCGACTACAGGCAGAAATGTAAACGCATCTTTAAAAGTGTTTATAGTAACTCCGAAAAACAAACGTGGACAAACCAATCACAAAACAAAACACGACGCGTTTCGACTTGTTATGTCTTAATCAGGCAAGATAAACAACGCTTAGGACAACGGAAGTGAAGAACGAGCAATAACTTAGCCTTGTCAAATTCATCGCAAGATGGGTGCTGAATTTAAGCAAAGATTAGTGATTGCTTTACAAGTAAGCATTGTTGCTGCTCATCAAATACGCTTACAAACTTTGAAACATCACCATTTCTACCATTACAGGTTCAAACTCAACAACTCATTTTGCTGGTATTGGGAAAACAGACGCAATGGAATGTATTGCCATGGAACCAAATCGAGAGCAGCTTGGTACAAGGTGTTTTCCAGACTAAGAAATGTTGATGCTTATTAACACTTCGTTTGCAAAATGTGTGACCTGTTCTTCACGCCCAAACAATCCATCATGTCCTATATACAATGTGTCACGGAGCCAGACAACGACCAACAAAAGACGCCCTTAGTTGAACAACAAACATTCACGTTTTGAGTATCGATGTTATAAAGAACAAATGGAGAGGGGAGGGGGGGGGGGGAAGAATCTGAGATTTGCCACCTGCTAATAACAGTGGGTGGGAGTTTTGAAGAACAGGAACTGACCGCTTCTTTTGAGCCCAAACTTAAGACCGAAAAATTCACTTCTCCTGGTTTATCAAAACTGACATCACGTTACTGTTCTTTGAGACAGACGTGCTGTACAACCGGGTGTTGTCAATGCACACATCTGACCCTGTGTGTGTGTGTGTGTGTGTGTGTGTGTGTGTGTGTGTGTGTGTGTGTGTGTGTGTGTGTGTGTGTGTTCGGAGTGGGAAAGCTGAGCTTGGTGAATAAGATTGATTTGCATATTTCTGTTTACCTGGTCATGAAACCGTAAAGGGCTTGATGAAATAACATTTTGACACGTTATGATCATATCCTTTACTGCATATCCATACAAAGAAATGGGACGACAAAAAGACAACTTCAATGGATTTTGTTCTTGTTGTCTACCACCCAAGAAACTGTACATAATCACTCAACAAAGTGCACACAGACATTCAGCCAAGTTTACATAATCATTCACCAAGGTGTAACTATTACTTAACAAACTGTGCACAGTCACTCACAAAAGTGTAACGAATTAATATCTTTGTTGTCTATAGAATCCGAGGTTCTTGTACAATGTTTAGAAAAAAACGTTTATTTTGTTATTAGTTGCATTTTTATTCATTGACTAGTCTATGTCATATCAGTATGTTTGTTTTTCATGGTATTTCAAGTGAAAAGAGCAGAAACAGTTAAACCAATGATTTGGTCTACCATTACTGTTAACCGTTTTCGTAAGATGGTTAGGTATTTTACTGGAAAATAGCGGTCATCACATTATAGTGTGTTATTTCTACCAGAAGTAGCTTTCCCCACATTCACTACACACACACATACAAAAAAAAAAAAAAAAAAAAAACAACCAATTGTTAGGTAGGCACCCAAGGCCTGACCAGTGCATCGGGCTAATGCGTAGGTTAGACATCTGCTAAGTCGCAGCTACGAGACCCTCTTCTTCTTCAATTCTCTCATCTTAGATGTTAATTCATGTAGCCATCAGCTGAAAATCATGCGTAGTGTGGTCTCAAAACTTAGCGGATGTGGTGTAGCGTGTAGTTATGGACTAGTCCGCACGCAGTGACGCCTCCTTGATGAAACTGAAACAGTTTCCCTTAATTTCTGTTTTCACGACAGCATCAGTTTTCTGGTGATCATTCTATCTTTGACATCGGAGGCTGCCCAACAGCTAAGAACGCAATGAGCCCACGCTATGACAGTCACTGCCGTCCTGCCGTGTTCGTTCAGGTGCATTCCTGGTGTGAACCCACCTGTCCTCTCTCAGTACCTTCCGGTCCGTGAGGAAGGCAGAAAACAAAGGAACAAAACCAATGACCATTAAAATGGAATAAGAGTCCATACTGATTTGATCTGGGGACTAGTCATTGTGCAGCTGGTCATGAGGCATGACTAGCATATTTCTGTTTCTCCCAGGTTCGTGTGACACCAGTGATCTTGGATGATGACACAACTGAATAACTTAAAGAGAAGACAACAGATTCCTTCGCATTAGCTATGGTATGGGCAGAAAGTCACAATTCAAATTCATATACAATGCAAACGGGTTCATGGAGTATAAGAAAATGTATCTATGTTTGTTTATTTTTTTTTTATCGTTTATCGCCTTTCTCTCTCTCTCTCTCTCTCTCTCTCTCTCTCTCTCTCTCTCTCTCTCTCTCTCTCTCTCTCTCTCTCTCTCATACTTTTTATCTTATTTCATTTTAAAGTTTTCCCCTACCGTGTTATGTATTATCTTACGTTCCTGTCTTGTCCGACACCATGTATAAATCAAAGTTCTCATAAATCAAACCAGCCAAACATGTGGGCATGGAGGTGTGATACTGAATGTACTGATCGCGAACGTGGAAGTGATTTATGTTCTTAGAAGGTTCAAGACAAATACCCGTAAATACCTACACACACACACACGCGCGCGCACGCACGCACGCACGCACGCACACACTTACGCACACACACACACACACACACACACACACACACACACACACACACACACACACACACACACACACACACACACACACGCATACACACGTGCGCGCGCGCGTGCACGCTCGCACACGTACACACTCACACATATACACACACCCACACGCGCGCATGCACGCACACACGCAGGCACGCTGTCATGCACACAGGCACACTCACAGACACACACACACGCACACACACACACACACACACACACACACACACACACACACACACACACACACACACACACACACACACACACACACGTACATGCACACACGCGCGCGCGCGCACGCGCGCGCTCCCACACTCACATACACACACAAACACACACACACACACGTGCGCGCGCGTGTGCACGCGCGCACAAGCGCGCGCACGCAGGCACACATGCACACATAGGGGCACACACACAGGCACACACGCGCGCGCACACACACACACACACACACACACACACACACACACACACACACACACACACACACACACACACACACACACTCACACACACACACACACATGGATCTGATGAAGAACGATCCGCTCTACTATTCTGGTTGGTTTTCTCTGTCAAGTCCTGATGGTGCAGCCGTTGAGGGGTTCCAGCAGGTAATCAGAATATTGCAAAACTTCAATGATGCCTTTAAGTTGTCTTTGAAGCTCTGTCTTCATCAGAAAACCCTCGATGCCACAGAAGCGCTAACGAAATATTTGTTGGAGTCTGTACGCTTTATTCGTACGCTTGCACGTAACTGGCTTTCTTGCTTTCTTTCTTTTTCTCTTTCTTTCTTTCTTTCTCCCTTTCTTTCTCCCTTTCTTTCTTTCTCTCTTTCTCTTTCTTTGTTTCTTTTTTAATCCGATAGTTTTCGGGTGTTTTTTTTTAGTGCGGGGGGGGGGGGGGGGGGGGGGGGGGGGGGGGGGGGGGGGGGGGGGGGGGGGTTGTTTTTGTTGTTTTTTTTTTTTTGTTTGTTGTCTTCTTTTTCGTGTTTTCCCCTTAGATTCCTCATGCATATTCTGTTCCTCCATTTTTTCATGTGGCGATGCTCGGTTTGTTCCGTTCTCTCATTTTCCGTTCCTCCAACTTCTCCCCTCCCCACTCCCCTTCCCTTGGCTCCCCCCTTCCCTCACTCCCCTCCTCCCTCAGTGGCATTTCTCTGCGCAGCTTCGTCAGGCCTCTCTCAAAGACAGCTACACGCCCTCTTCGTCAGTCCACAGGAAAGGTTCAATGCCAAGTCGCCGAAAGGTGACTCCACTGAGGAGACACTGCACTGCTGCTGAGGCATTTTGGCGCTGTTCGATGGTAATACCTGTGCTGGTCCCTACTGACGAGTGCGGCTGGCTTTGTCGCGGAGCCAGTGTAAGCTCCCCTGTCCGGAAGGTGTCCTCACAACCACACTGCGACAATTCCCATAAACTTGCTGAGAGCAAAGGCTTAGTTGGATAATCTCCTCACAGACGGAGTATGCTAGTAAGGGCATTGTAACTGAGCTCACTACAAGATCAAGCTGTAAGGAGACACGTAATCGTGATCTTCCTATCAGTGATGATCACTGAGGAGGTGGTTGATGTCGATTAAAACGATGCTGTCGTGTGGTTCAGTTCTGATCTGAGAGTACGTTTCATCACTATATATCACAATGTCTTCTGCCATCAAACAGGCCCGAGAGATGTTCAAACATGCTGTGTTTATAAAAAAAAAAAATCTGAGACTCATAGAGGCAGTCATAGCTGGTGTCATGGTCAGACAGACTGATGAGCAGAGAGAGAGAGAGAGAGAGAGAGAGAGTATCGGCCGACGGCCGACTCTTTTAAGCCATGATGGTGTAGATGTCATAGAGGCCCGCGAGTTTTATGTGAGGTGACGTCATCCGTGTTCTTTACGCTGCAGTCTCGTTAGTCCAGGTGCCGTCGAGTTGTACCAGCTCTTTTCCTCCATCGATCCGTCCAGCTCAGTATACCTTTTCCTCCACCAAGTTCTCGCCTCCTTCATACCCCAGCCTTGCCAGAGCAGAGTTTTGTAGCCGATGCCAGTACGTTTTGAGCGTAGAGCATCCTTAGATGAAGGAGAAAGGTGCAGGCAAAGCAGTCATCAATCATCATGGCACTGACGTATCCAAGGCTTACAGTAACGCGTGGTAGGAGCAGGGGACAGAAATGGGGATGGAAGTAGGGGTAGATGAAAAAAGTATGTTCAAGTGTGTTAGGAGTGTTTTTATACAGGAAACCTTGAGACGACACAGATGGTAGGGGTAGATGAAAAAAGTATGTTCAAGTGTGTTAGGAGTGTTTTATACAGGAAACCTTGAGACGACAACAGATGGTAACGTTTGAATTTTGCTTTGGGAATGCATCTATATATTGCATGGATTTCTAGTCGACTATTGCTTTGTTAGTTTTTCGTCCACGTGTGGTATCCAAAAGTACGCATACCATCCAAAAGTGCACATACATAGTACGATGTAGTTTTCTCACAACCAGTTCAGAAGACACTAGTTCTCAGTAACACCTCCCACCCATCCCCCCCTTCTCCTCTAAAGACAGTAGAGAAAAATGTAGAAAGAAAGTGAACAGAAAACAAAAACTCGAAGCTGCCAAAAATAAGTTTTTAAAAAAATGATCAACCGATGAAAATGAGCGTTTGCTTTGAGGATCCAAAATGCAAAGCAAGTCAAAAAGATACCCCATGACCTACGTTTTCAGCCCTTCTGTTAGGTATGATGACATACTCTCATTCAAACTCACAGCAGCAGTGTTAAACGAAAAGGTTTCTGCAGAGATGGTAATATTATATTCCCATTACACACACACTGTATGGAAAGCATATACCTGGGCCTTCTCAGGTCAGCCCATCATGAACCACTGTAAGTTCCGCAGAGCATCTTCAATCGTTTGACAACTAATCAGCTGAAGATGCTGAAGGCAGTGGGATCACACCTTTGGTTGTGGAATGTCTCTTCTCCACCTCCTACCGCTCCCTGCTCCCCCTCCCCTTTCCCCGGCACCTGTCTACGTTTACTATCCCTTCAGAGCTCTATATTCCAGATAAATGGGCTTGGAGGGGAGCGACAGGGGTGGAAGGCAGGATGGTAATTGGTAAGACAGAGTAAGGGGTGGCAGGAACAAGTCTTAGCTTGGTGGCTAAGCAAGAAGTGTGAATGGGAGATACTTATGATATGCGTACAGACACACTGCTTTTCAGCCCTGAAAGAAACGACCAATGTGAACAATGTGTATGTTTCATCATGCTCCCCTTTCAACCTTCCTCTTTTATTTTCCACACGTACGCACGAGGACGCGCACACACACACACACACACACACACACACACACACACACACACACACACACACACACACACACACACACACACACACACACACACACACACACACACACACACACACACACACACACAAAGATTCAAAAATTCAAAGATTCAAAGATTTAATCTTGCGACCCCTTTTGGGGCATGGGACTTGAAACAAATCAAACAAATGTAAATGAAACACATCAAACATCCAAAAATTTCCCGATAATTAACACACTGGATATAATTTTACACAACTCTACGAAGTTTTAAAAACTTCGCTAAGTTTAGCAGCACACACACACACACACACACACACACACACACACACACACACACACACACACACACACACACACACACACACAAGCAAGCGCGCACACGTGTACCCTATATGCATATACGATGTTCTGGTAACTGTAGGGTCCGATTAAATTCCAAAGACCAAAACCATTGCCTAGCTTGGTCTGTGGTACCTTAGCACCTCCTGACCAGTCTGAAACTCCACGATGACATAGTAGACCGACCGTCTGTAAAACCAGATTCTGCAGAAAGGAAAAACTAACCAACAACTGAACAGAGCAACTGACATTAACGTGGATGCTAGATTTGTGGTTGGCGGCGAAGTGTCCTAGGCACACGACAACCTAGTGGTCGCATCCCCTTCAGAGCACAGAGATCTTCTGCAGCAAAAACAACCAACACTTAACTCCTTGTTCTTTTCAACTGTCTAGTGAGAAGAATACTCATTGTACTAATGTCAGAATCATCAACAGCGTTATTGATTTATTTGTCAGAGAGATCATCGCTCCACAGTTGACAGACACGTAAACAACATTGTTGATGTTGTCTGGGTCTTTATCACTGTACTTCAGAAACAGACACGTGAACAACATTGTTGATGTTGTCTGGGTGTTCATCATTGTAATTCAGAGACAGACACGTGAACAACATTGTTGATGTTGTCTGGGTCTTTGTCATTGTATTTCTGAGACAGACACGTGAACAACATTGTTGATGTTGTCTGGGTGTTCATCACTGTACTTCAGAGACAGACACGTGAACAACATTGTTGATGTTGTCTGGGTGTTTGTCATTGTATTTCTGAGACAGACACGTGAACAACATTGTTGATGTTGTCTGGGTGTTCATCACTGTACTTCAGAGACAGACACGTGAACAACATTGTTGATGTTGTCTAGGTGTTTATCATTGTATTTCTGAGACAGACACGTAAACAACATTGTTGATGTTGTCTGGGTCTTTATCACTGTACTTCAGAGACAGACACGTGAACAACATTGTTGATGTTGTCTGGGTGTTCATCACTGTACTTCAGAGACAGAGACGTGAACAACATTGATGATGTTGTCTAGGTGTTTGTCATTGTATTTCTGAGACAGACACGTAAACAACATTGTTGATGTTGTCTGGGTCTTTATCACTGTACTTCAGAGACAGACACGTGAACAACATTGTTGATGTTGTCTGGGTGTTCATCACTGTACTTCAGAGACAGACACGTGAACAACATTGTTGATGTTGTCTAGGTGTTTGTCATTGTATTTCTGAGACAGACACGTAAACAACATTGTTGATGTTGTCTGGGTCTTTATCACTGTACTTCAGAGACAGACACGTGAACAACGAGCCGATGTTGCCATGGGCAGAACGTCACTGACAGGCAATGAACACCGCCCCTCCGACCATCCTGACTCGTGTTGCAAATTTCCCTGTTCCCAGACCACTCCGAACGCTGAGAACAGATAACAAAATCTTTCACTGGCACATCCGATCTCACTCATATCGTGGATCTCGTGTTTCTCCTACTGGTAGACGTCGAAGCCGAAGACGTAGAGGACGATGTTGTGGTGGGGTAACTTGTGGTGGTGAGATCAAACACCGCCTCCAGGTAATCAAGACACAGTGAGTCTGCCAACGAGGTGAAGGGGAGGCGCTCCAGAAATTAGAGTGGCCTCCCTTCTCCGTGACCACCAGGAGGAAGTTGCGGTAGCAGCGGAACAGGTCGGAGGCGATGGTGGAGGGGGAGGACCCCGACGTGCTGACAAACAACGGGTCGTCCAGGCTGTTGATGCACAGCACGGGCACGGCGATGTCGTCCACGTCACGGATGGGGTTGTTCCGCTTCCAGTACTCCTCTAGAGCGCCCAGGCTCTGGCCAGAGAGGATAAGGCTCTGGGTTTTGCTGATATCTGCCGCCCCCCCCCCCCCCCCCCCCCCCCCTCTCTCTCTCTCTCTCTCTCTCTCTCTCTCTCTCTCTCTCTCTCTCTCTACCCCCTCCTCACAGAGAGAGAGGGGGGAGAGAGAGAGAAGAGAGAGAGAGAGAGAGAGAGAGAGAGAGTATTCATTTACTGAAGTTTTCTGTAGGTGACTTCTGCCATGATGACCCCTTTCTTTTTGTCCTTGTCTTTTGTTGCAGGAGACATGAACGAACGACTGTAAAAAACTACGTCACTGTCACCCTCGATGAGAAGTTTAATCGGGGGTGCTCAAAAGAGAGAGCAGACAAATGTCCATTCTCTGCCAAGCACTGCCTCTGATCAATGAACGTTCTCTCCCCAGATTGCCAGACAGACCATGTAGCTTCAGACTGACCATATAGCTTTCTCTGCCAACGATGCAGATTAACCGACTCTTAGACTGACCATCTAGCTTTGTATTCCAACTATTCGGACTTTTCATCTCTGCTCTGCTGCCAACTATTCAGACTGACTGCCCAGCTTTCTGTACCACGATTCAGATGACCATTTTTCTCTGCCACTCATTTAGACTAGTTTTCTGTGACACTGTTCAGACTGGTCATCTAGCATTTTAATGCCAACTATTCAGACTGACCATCTAGCTTCTAATGCCAATTAATCAGCCTGACCATGTAGCTTTTTATGCTAACTGATCAGACTGACCATCTAGCTCTGCTGCCAACGATTCAGACAGATCGTTTTTTTTTCTGTGCCAACTATTTTGGCTAGCTTGACTTCTTTGCAAACTAACTTACCTTTTCTATAAAAAGTAATTCAATTGACCATTTAGCTTTCCGTGCCTGCTATTTAGACATGCTCACTAGCGTTGTTTGCTAACTCTTCAGACTGACCATCGAGCTTTCTGTAGCAACTATTCAGTCTGACCATCTGATACCTCTGCTAACTACTGAGACCACTCATGTGACTATTTGTGCCATCTGCTGAGATCAATCATTCCTTGCTGGGGTCTGTAGGAAGCTGCCAGGTAAGCTGATCCAATGGGAAATGCTCTGTCTGTCAAATGTGGCAGGTGAACCTGATATAGCAATTATAGACCGCCAGTGCCACTAGAAGTGTACTTGCCAGTGAGTGCGAACGTGGGAATAGGTGCATTTGGAATTTTAATAGATAAGCTTATTAGACATTGATTTCATTGATAATTCCACAAGAAGCTGAGCCGACGAGGTCTAACGTTGTTGTGACTGCACCAAGTTGTTGCCGCTGTTATTTGTCTTAAGCTTGTCTTGAAGTAACAAGATGATATGTGTTTATGAGACCATCGGGTAGGGCTTGGAAAGGAATATCCATTTCATCTTCTTTTTTCTTAATTCGAGCAATAGCAGGAGAGTGGAAGTTGGTGAACGAGAGAATACCTGCATGGTTGAATCAACGCAAACAGTTTTGTTGCACATCGTGTTATGTCCACTTGAAACAGATTGCTGAAGTCCCGGCATTGACTTCTGGTTAATCTTATGAAATATTTTGTGTTGAATTTCTGTTCACACAGCAGACTGATTGTTTGGGAGTGCCTTCTGTCCTGAGATAGCCCTGATTTAAAGACCACCTGATCAGTGTAACTATGTAAGCAAAACAAATTAAGATACTGCCGCCGTAGTTTACATTCTGATCAACAGACGTAGACTCTTTATACCTTTTCTGTACAAGTTGCTTTGAAAGTCATCATCTGTGACGCTGTGTATGAAGACAGTTGTAAAAACAGCTTACACATTTGACTTCATGAGCAATGATTGTACAGTTTCTTTGGATCCATTAATGTGATTAATGTCATGGGTGTTTGCTTCAAACATTGTAGCCTGTCCCCTCCTTATGCAAACTGTACTGCCTATGTTCTGAGACAGACCCAGAAAATTTTCTTTCAGTCAGGCCAGTCAACTGGGAACATTTCTGGCAAAATCACAATATTCAAACAGTGCACTGACTGAGCAAATGATATAATGCCAGGCACTTTTTAACTGCATGCAAGATCAATTTTCGTACTGTAGGAAGAACCAAAAAGTGTTGCGATATGGGATGCGGATTGGGGTTGTAGACAACTAGATTCGGGAGGCAGAGTAGGCCTAAAGAGAGAAAGGCCAGGGGTTACTCGGGGGAAAGCGCCAAGACATCTTGCCGATGTAGGATGTGCATCGGGGTTGTAAACTAAAAAGTTCAGTTTCCACGCATGGGGGGAAGCATCAGAAAGTGTTCAGGATGTGGGAAGTGATCTGGGGTCACAGACAAACAGTTCAGTCGTCATACTGGATAAGCGCGTTAGGTAGTGGTGGAAGGTCCAACGTGGATTGTGTTATGCACAAACAGAGGTCTGCTACTTGAAGCACTAGAACAGAAAGGTGGATGACATTTGGAACAGAATCTGCCTTGTCAGAGAAGGTTGAATCGAGAACTAGTATCATATGGATTAAACGTACTTCCAATCACGTGACATTTAACTCTTTAAAATGCTCAACTATGAGGAAACTATAACACAGAGTGTTCACACTATTTTTGTTCTTTTTTGTGGCATCAGTTGTCGGATCAATGGAGCACCTAAGGCGGTGACGTCCCCCCCCCCCCCCCCCCCCCCCCCCCCCCCCCCCCTCCTAAGGCCCAAATCCACCTCTTATTGTTTTGGTGCTTCACCCCGTCCTTTTCATCTGAAAAAAAAAAATGTCCACTACTAGCTTCCCCCCCCCCCCCCCCCCCCTTTTTTTTTTGTCCAGCCAGTCTCTTACCCACGATGCATAGTCTGTATGTTGTCTTACGAAAGGACATGCTCTTGCTGATTTTAATGATTTTGGATTTGATACAAAGTATCTGGGTTTGTTAATGTTCTAATGTGTAATGTGTGGTGTAAAGGCACACTCTCTCTCTGATAATGTGCTGCTTATACAAAGAAAAACAACAGACAGACAGAAAAAAAAAAGAAAAGAAAGAGGAAAGGAAAGAAGGGAAGAAAGAAGAAGAAAGAAGAGAAGAAGAAGAAGTAAGACAAAAACGGAAAACAATTCGTAAGCAGCAGTGTAAAAACAAACAAAATAACAAAATAAATAAATGTACAGTTGTTAAGCAAATGTGAAACAGAATAAGCTACAGACCTAGATGTGACCAGGGAGAGTGTTCACACTAGTTTCCAAGATAACAAGTGCGTTGTGTTTTTTTAATATTTCCTAACTCACCACTGAGTTGGCTATGACTTTAAAAAAGTGGTTGGCTCGTAGTTCTTTGTTCAGCAACGAAAAAAGCATAGAAACCATTCATTAATTTCAGTCTGGTTAGGTTGGTACAGTGCAGCTCTTGTTACAGATTATCATTTATAAGAGAGACAGAGAGAGAGAGAGAGAGAAAGAGAGAGAGAGAGAGAGTGTGTGTGTGCGTGCGTGTGTGTGCGTGTGTGTGTGCGGCGTGCGTGCGTGCGTGCGTGTGTGTGTGTGTGTGTGTGTGTGTGTGTGTGTGTGTGTGTGTGTGTGTGTGTGTGTGTGTGTGTACACGTTCATGTATCTGCGAGCTTATTCCGTGTGTTTTGATTCGTTTGAAGAGGAATGCCTCTCTCTCTCTCTCTCTCTCTCTCTCTCTCTCTCTCTCTCTCTCTCTCTCTCTCTCTCTCTCTCTCTCTCTCTCTCTCTCTCTCTCTCTGTGTGCGTGCAGGGCGACGGAAGAACAAATGGTGCGGGGGAAGGGGAAGGGAGAAACTCCCATGTGTGTATGTAGTATGAATACACAATGTGTCCGCCACTCTTTCATCTGTTTCCTTTCATCATAAAGCATGTGAATTAAGAAGACGTGTTTTCCGCTTTTGTCAATTTGATTATTTGTTGTGTGATAGATATGTGAGCGATTGTATTGTAATTCCTCTTCTGAGATGATAAGATTGATTTCATGTGATTTGGAGAAAGACGTGTTTAATTTGCAAGCGGGTAGTAGTGAAAATAGTTCTACAGGTGACACAGGTTAAGGTACTTATTGATTGATGTCAGTCTATAGTCTTAGCTACAAATCTGTTATTCATATACAAACTTCTTCCAAACTGACGTGTTTGAAAAACTGCCGAAGACAACGACGACAATGGCTGCTGGACTTTTGTTCGTGTCCCAAGCAGCGTAGTGACGTCAAAGACTTAAGACTGCATGCTGATCAGTACAGTTATGTCAAACACCTTGATCTGTATAATGACTTGTTTACGTGTTGGCCACTGACGCTCTATCTCAGGTGGCTTAAAAAATGACCCGTACAGGGACATCACAGACAGTTGTTTCATAAACAAGCAATACGATCCCATCAATATGCATGTCAGCTGCATTGTTTATATGCTTCTGTATTATACGCTGTTCGTGTGTTCAAAACGGGTGTTCAAGAGGTCCTGACTCTTTCAGTGTACACCCAAATGGGGATGCAAATGGCTTCTTGAAGTATTGAATGGTACATTCCATGTTGTATCCAGCCATGCTGTTTATAGGCTAGCCACAGAGGAAAGCAGCAGAAGAGTTTAAAAGAAGAGAATCTCCAGGCACACAAGTGTCTATGGACATCATGGTATTTCAAACTGATCTCCTGAATAATCTGACCCAACCACAGCCAGCTGCAGAGCACTTGGACCAGTGCCTACCCACTGCCGTGGACAATACGCCATGCAGACACGTCGACTGGTCTCTGTCCTTCACCCATCTCTGTGCTTTAGCGCTTTGGGATCTGACTTTTACCCGGTTAGGTTGAACGGGGACGTGCAGAGAGCAAGTGTCGACCTACTGACCTAAATGTCCATGGATTGTTCAGGCTACCAGGAATCATGTCAGTAACAGTGTGTACTGTGTGCTAAGTGTACGTTGTTCTATGCAATATTTCTTACATACCCAAACGAGAACTATGATTCAACATCACTTGCAGAATTGGGTAAAACTTAGATTACAGTCTCCAGCCAGCTTCTCAACTCAGGACCTTCCACAAGAATGACGGAGCAGTCCACTGAGCAGACCTCTTTGTATTGTATAGTATTGTATCGTGTTGTGTTGTGTTGTGTTGTACTGTGTTGTATTGCATTGTAATGTGTGTCCTTATGTAATATCAAAAAAGAAAGCTACTTGCTGGTAAATTTAGTTCAAACTGTAGTCTACTCGGTTTGCGTTTTTGCTTTTTTGCTTCGATGTTTCCTTCATGTCCGTTTTACTTTGTGTAACAAATGTTTATGGGCGAAACTTACAGAAATGCTGCTAATGTAATGACTTTGTGCACTGTCCTCTTTTTACGTCCCTGTAAGTGTAAATAGTTCGAGTAAAAAATAGTGAACTGGTATTTGCAAACTATTATCAAAAACGCCGTCGCACATCGTCTTATAAAGAAACACTAACATGAGCAAAACAGTCTAGAACACTATGGGTGTGTTTCTAACGTATTTTTTTTTGCTGCTTGAAATGGACAGAATCGTCTTCACTAAACTTCTTGCGCACCTGGAGAGAAACTAATATTCACTGTCATCAGTCTGTCTGTCCCCACAAGGACAGCGTAGTGAAACGCACGGCTTAAAAGTAGTGAAGGACATCTTCTTGGCCTCATAAATTCAAATTTATGGATGACCTATATCCGGCTGTAGCTTGACAATAGAAAGATGCTTGCCTTTCCTTGGGGGATTTCTTAATCAGTTCTCTTACAAAAATCGCTCCTGATAAACAATGCTAACGTTCATCACTTAGACCGCACACAGCATTGATGACTTTTAAGACGGCAGTCTCACTTTCAAGTGACATTTCAAACCTCTGCATAGCTGCAAGCTGTACAGAATAACTGCATCTACCATTACTTTTCGACTGAGAAAAAGAAACGGTCTGGGTTGTATTTTATTTAGTAATATTTAATGTAAATTTCACTTCCTGCCGCAATCCTGAAAACTTGCTTGACAGGCTCTAAGAATGTTGTTCGTCTCATAACTATTTCTGTAGGTGCACATTCTTATCTATCTGAGCTCTTCAGATGTACTGAAGAATCCGTCACGTTGGTGCTCAATTGGTGGTAAAGACAAGAGGCCATAATCAGATGTCCTTTTCTTATTAAGCTCTGTCAGTATGGAACAAACTGCCGGAAACAATTGACACTTGAAGTGACTCATTTTCCTTAATTCTGGTTAAGAAACTTTCGCTGCCTAGGCTTTAATCTCGACAGTAGATCCTGCACCAGTGAATCTGTTCTGTATGTGTTTGTACATGGGAATAGAGAGGGAGAGGAGAAGTTGGAGTGCGGGTCTTTGTGTTTGCATGTGAGAGCATATACAGGAGGAAATCAGAGGCATGGAGGGAGAGGGGTTGGAGATGGCTGATATGGTTGTTGTGATAGATGAATTTTGATTTGATTAACAAGTACGGTAGTTTTTTTTTCTCTCATGATAAAGTGATAACAGGCCCATAACCCTGAAACTCAAACAAACATGAAGACGAACAGTCACAAAAGCAGGCAACCTCACTTTGATTGGTATGACAGGAAACCTTGAACTCGACAGGGAGCATTCAACAGTAAATAAGAAACAAGTGGGGTAACTCTGCTCCCACGATGAAGTAACTACAAGCCCATAACTCCAAACGAATGCTGCTAATGACACCAAAGCGCCTGGCAGAAATGACAACACAGTGCACACAGAACAACCAAGGACACATCCTATAAGAAAAAGGATGTTCCGAGCTTGCCCACATATCCTGTACCTGACACTTCTACACACAGCAACAACGCACATATCCTGTACCTGACACTTCTACACACAGCAACAACGACTGGAGAAATGAACACACACGAATTAACATTTAATCAAGACTGGCACAGCCTTTTCGATCTGGAATACAGTCAAACAAACACGCGGACAAACAACAACGGATACAGGTAACCTCAATTTGATTTCGAATGAACGGAAATGTTAACTGAAGCAGAGAACAGTAAACAATAAATAACAAGCAAGTAGGGTACTTTTTGTTCCCACGACGAAATAATTACGGGCCCTTAACTCCAAGCGAATGCAGCTGACGACTCCACATCGCATAGCGGAAATGATAACACAGAGCCCATGAACAAACAGGTGTGGAACATCCTTTGTTGGGGAGGGGATGTGTCTGTTCTGAGCACCCTGCTGAATGTTCTCCAGTGCTTTCAGCAAATCAAGATTATTTTGCCGATGTTGAGATTTTAGTTTCCTGGGGTCCTTCAAGTGTGCGAACTCCAGTACACATGTAGGGGTATCCCGACTTTGATTTTGAGGGACGAAGAGTACTTGGAGAGTAATTCGCATATATAGGGGGATAATGACATATACATATCAAACTATCCCTGTGCGGGGAAGGCGTCTCACCTCCACCAACAGCTACTTGCTCGGTTTTCCAGCTGCTTTAAGGAGAGGCCGTTGGGTTAGATGTCGACGCCCTGGTTCAGTGACCATCAACCTGCAAATAGATATCGATGACCGTTCAGGGCAAACACCCAGAGGAAGGCTTTCAATCTTTCAGATGGCTTGCACCATATGGCTACGGGTCGAAGTAAGCACTTGTGGCATTCGATCCTGGCATGTGGAGAGGTCTGGGCTGTTGGCACAATGGGTAGTTTAGGGGAATCGAACATGAGTTAGAATTAGATATGTATTAACTACACGGTACCCTACTCTTTGATGACTGTGTATGGGGTGCACTAGTGATTCCACTGGTTCAGCCAAAGTAATATGGAGACTCATTTGTTCCATTTTTACCATTTGTTGGTGGAAGCCATTGTGGTTTCTGGTTTGTGGTGTGATGGTGGTGGTGGTGGTGAAGGTGGTGTGTGTGTGTGTGTGTGTGTGTGTGTGTGTGTGTGTGTGTGTGTGTGTGTGTGTGTGTGTGTGCAGTGATTCCATTGATTGAAGAAGTGTGACTTGCTGCCTCTTTGTTCAAGAACTGATCATAAAACAAACCTAAAAAATGTATTCTGTTGAACGTGCAGTCACCTCACTTTGAAACTCATTATAAGACGTTCCAAAAACAGTAAAAGTGTGACTCACTTGGGGAAGGTGAAGTTATTCCGTCTTGCTGAGGGCTGAGGGAAATACACATAGGCGAGAAGCGGAGGTTGCTTTAGCCTTGGAGCCAACGACCGTAGAGAATTGTCTTCTGTGGAAGGCTGGAAGACAGCAAGACGTGTCAGCCGGTTGAGGCCTAGAAAGGGAGCTGCCAGTCGACGGCGGGGGGTGTCTGCAGCAGTAAAGACCCACGGGACAGGCCAAGAGAAGTCATTTCCTTAGAGAGGACAAATCGCAGTGGAGACTGGGATTTGGCCAGTTGGTCGGACACGAACAGTGCGGCAGCTTCGGGGAGGAGGTCAATGCGACCGTGGTGGCAGTGACTGATGTGGGATCCAACCTGTGCAACCAACACTGTTCAACAGACGGCAAGTTTCCAATGTTTATTTCTCTCTTGTATTTATGTGTGTAGCCAGAATATTGGAATATTGTCTTCAGGTTTATCAGTTATCAATTTATCTGGATGTTGATACTTTATTGTTTATCTGTGTGTTGTTTACATTTTCTATGATACAGATGAATGTGTTGTATGGTGAGGGGTGGAGGCTTGGAGCCAAGTAGATAAAACCATTCCTCTTAAAATGTTTACGATTTCCCGTCACCTTTGTGAGGGTCCGATGTTAGTGACAGAGTGCGTGCCCCTTTGTGAAAGCACAGTTTGTTTATGAAGACATGAATGCTTCTGCCCATACCTCCATGCATCCCTCTATTACTTCCTGTCGGACCAGTGACACCTTGCACTCGTAACACAATTTTATAGTATCGTAATGGTTTACTTAGTGAAAACGTCACAGTCACAATATGTATATTTCATGGAAATGTAATGTGTATTGAAATAATGAGATTGTAATAAGCAATTAATTTTTTGTGTTTCTCAGAAGAATAATTAGAACTTTGTTGTCATTGATTTTCTTTAGCATCAGAGTTGTAGTTCATTTCATTCGTACTAGCAAGGCTATGTCAGACAAAAATAGTAAACTCAGGTTTTAATGGCAGTCATAGGAACGATCCTAATATGTCGTTTTAGTTTCACAAATGCAGGTTATAAATTACGTGTAGCCATAAACATCCTGAGAAAAATAAGTAGGTAGTTTGTATGGTGTCGCGGTTTGGTTCCATTAATAAATTCCACACCCTTTTGCATATATCTGTCTATCTATCTAGGTAGCTAGTTGGCTATACAGAGAGAGAGAGAGAGAGAGAGAGAGAGAGAGAGAGAGAGAGAGAGAGAGAGAGAGAGAGAGAGAGAGAGAGAGAGAAATGTTTGATGTTGTATATCCCGACGTGAAATACTTATGAAACAATGTATTCATGTGCGTTTGTATGGAATCTTTAGCCGAGACTTTAACGTTTGCAGTAATCTGTTTTCTGTGCATTCTTTCGCCGCTCAGACACGAAAGTCCACATATTTAAAACCGGAGCGAGGGCGGAAGTAATAGGTAACATGAACACAATCATAGCCGTATGAAACTGATCTGATGTACCATTTCCACTAACAACTTTGACACGAAAGACCAAATGAAAGCCGGGAGACACAATCAGTGTGAGCCACTTTTACCAGAAAACGAACTGAAGAATACAATGAGCTTGTGTTAGAGTCTGCTAAAATTCGGTATTTCGGCATTTTTTGACACACGCTGATTGACAAACAATTACCACAAAGCTGAAGAGACAGTTGAAGGCGACGATAAACATAAACCTGTCTAAACGTTGATTTGGGTGGTGGCAATCAAAGCTGAAAGGGACGACACAGACCAGACTGACCATACAGTTCTGTTTCTGACAGACCGGTAAGGAGCAGCGTTACTGTCAACACGATTCCAAACAACCACATTGTTGTGCAAATAACAACTGTTTTAATGTAAGTGAATCTCCATGTTGTTAAAGGGAAGTAACACAGTATGATGTGATCCATAGCCATGAGCCAAAGTACCATTATTGACACCTCATAGGACAAAAAAGAAAGAAAACCAGCCACCTTGCAAATAATCGTGTTGGGCCACGTGTTTTGGATCTGCATATAGTGTCCATAGAAACATTTCATTGGCTACTGTCACTATGCCTGTGTGGATTCCCATCAAGATATGGCAACACATAAAATTGGGTCATGAAAATTGTAGCATTGGTATGAAACATGCTTGTTACTCTGAGCATAGTTGTGAGACAAACGATGTTGCCCAAAACAGAGACTATGGTAATCAACCAGAAGAAAATCCTGTGCAGCTGGCTTGGGAGCAGCATTGTACAGGAATGAAGCTGGGAAGCGGTGCTGAACATCGTATTTTACTGGGCTCTTTGGGCAGTAAATTTGAACAGCAAAATACATATTTTGAAGCAGAGACAGACTTCAACATGCTTAGTGGGGATAATATATCTAAAGGGAATGTGCGCACTGGGTTTTCTCGGATGTCTAGTTCAGTTAACTGTGGTGCATTTTTGAAATCTCTTGGTTGGATTCGATTGATAGAACAAAAAGACAGATTTAGAGATCGCAAATTAGGTAAATAGAGAAGCCCAAACGTGTCCAGATTAACGAGACTTGTACTGGATAAGTCAAGTTTCTCAACTACGTAATGTATGGTATTA
The DNA here is from genome assembly GCA_016801955.1 of Conus betulinus. Taxonomy (NCBI): domain Eukaryota; kingdom Metazoa; phylum Mollusca; class Gastropoda; order Neogastropoda; family Conidae; genus Conus; species Conus betulinus. The sequence goes on along the minus strand of JADBJO010002612.1, from coordinate 228,718 downwards.
TATATTTCTTTCAGGGAATTTATAGGATTGTTTGCCAGTATAAGAATTCTCAAGTTTGGTAACCTCCCTAAAATGCCCGTACTTATAATTCTCAATTTGTTATCAGCTAAGTTCATAACCTGCAAGTTGGCAATTTTTGTTACTGAAATATTCATTATTGAACAAAGTGAAAGATCCAAATAAATCAAGTTTGCTTTACAATTAAGATCTTCCAAACTCATGCCCGAGCCTCGGGCATCCAAGAAACGTAACTGAGGGAAGTGGTCAATAGAGAAGAACCTGAGCACCGGAATGACTGACCCTGACAAACGCAACTCTCTGCACAAGACATATCACACGACCATTCATCATCTCGCTGTGGGCACTGACCCCAGCCATCACACAGATGGTCACGGTGGACACAAATTCTGGATGCTCTGCAGCTGTAAAAACCAGGACACATCAGCAGATCACAATCTTGCTCATCCTCGCCGTATGTACAGTCAGCGAATCCATTGCATCGAGTGTAGACAGGGAGGCAATAGAACCAGTCAGCTGTGCAGCTATAATGAGTGTCAGGGCATCGTTCAGAGAATTTCATCGTCTGCTGAATAAAGTAACCTGCTCCATCATGGTTGATGAGCAGTTTTCTGATTCTTGTCTGCATCCCTGAATAATTTAAAACCGGAAAATTTCCATTTACAGTTGACTTCATCGGAATCGTCAAGACAGTCTGAGTAGTCATTGCATCGTTGACTAATACGGACATACTGAATGTTATTGCATCGAAATCCTGTCTGCGATGGATATTTACAAAACGACTCATCACTGCTGTCTGGACAGTCCTGCCTGAAGTCACACACTAAATCATATGGCACTGTGGTCATGTCCCCATCGCACAGGAACATCGGCACTGTAATGCTGTGACCAGGCAGATTCTGCCCATTTCTCTGAGTGGTTAAAGCTCCAGACGGACACGCCTGTAAAACCATTGCTTTCCAGTGATGGCTACTGGGATCGCATGACAGGAAGGCATGAGACAGAGAACCATTTTCATAAACAAGCATAAACTGTTTTGTCTGAGCAAAGTGGACCACAGGAGCGTGAATTTGTGGAATCTGTGCAGTTTGGACAGTCAACAACTTTCCTGAGCGCTGCTTTGTTTCACAAAGTACATTATTTTGCAATACAAGTCTCAGGAGCATAACGATATCCAAACCATCGAAGAAAGTTTATAACCGAAACGTTTCCTCTCGGGCATATGACGAACTTTCAAAGTGAAGTGATTCAAGTTGTAGATCATGGTGTTGTCTGACCACTTACGGAACTTACTGTACATGAAAGGCACAGAATACCAACCTGAAGTATAACCTATATAGACTTCGAACGATTCATGGTTCATGAAAATGTTTGCAATGTCCTCCTGTTCTCTTCTTGATTTTACAGAGGCTAATTTCCCTCCCATCTTTTGACAAGTGTATGTTGCCATTAATGAGTTATGCCAGATTTTAAAAACAACGTGTTTAAAGCATTTATTACGTGACGCTACCAGACCCTGACAACCAGGACTGCTGAAGAAGCAGTGTTCTGTTTCGTCATTCCCTTGTTCACATTGTGGTTTCAGGTTGCAATGAAGATGCTGCTGAAAGTGAGGATAGTGTTCTACACAACAATTGAACAAGCCACTGACCAGCACAGGGGGAACAGCAGATTTACAATGGAAAGAAAACCATATTTTCAGTCTGCTGCTTTCTGTTAAAGACAGTTGACGTTGTTCCACCTTCTCAGTATGGATGTAAAGATGTGCGGTTGGTAGTACTTGTGCAGGTAAATCGTTTCCATCACACACACGCATGACCGTTGGATAATGTTGATCGTGTTCCTGGTAACTCAATTGCATGTGCATTCCACAGCCTTCTGTGGATGTTCCCTGAAAGCTGACCATGATGACGTAGGATGGGGAGACATGCAGTTCAGTTTTTTATTACGTCTGATTTTTTAAAGTTTTGAAGTGCTACAAACGTATATCCAGACACGGCTGTTGTATACACTGTCATAAAGCTATGATTTGAAACTGCCTCGATATTTAGTTGCACAACCGAAATATTATAATGCAGAATAAACATGTGATGTGAAGATGACTCAAGAATTTTTTCCTGTCGCGAGTGTTATTGCAGCTTATTGCATAACTGGAAAAGTCATCATACAAGTTTGTGGACAAAGGTCTTTCATCAAAAAATAGTTTTGTGACCCAGAGACCCGAGTCGCACCAGTACGCCAACCTTTGAATACGACATCGTAGAAAATGACCAGGCGGTACCCTGACATGCATGAGACAGAATGGAGTGAAGCGGCCACAGGTGCCAAATATCACTCCATGACTGGCTGGGAATTGTGGCAAGGTCCATTCACAGTTTGACACATTGACCTGAATAGCTGGCGTGTTGGATTCTTTTAGATATATGAAACTGTTGACACCATGGCAGATGTCGCTTACCTTCTGTGGTACTACTGTTGTGAATGTTATGTGCACATGTTTGAATTGGTAATTTGTTGCCTTAGTCAGACACAACTACAAGATGAACTTAAAAGCCCTTATGAATGACATGCATGTCTCGATAAGTCCGTATGCTATTATGATCGACGGAGAGTATACATCATTCACGTATCTATCTATCTATCTGTCTATCTATCTATCTATCTATCTATCTATCTATCTATCTATCTATCTATCTATCTGTCTGTCTGTCTGTCTGTCTCTGTCTCTCTCTATCTATCTATCCATCTATCTATGTGTGTCAGTGCACGCGCGCGCGCGCACGCCTGTGAATGTGTGTGTGTGTGTGTGTGTGTGTGTGTGTGTGTGTGTGTGTGTGTGTGTGTGTGTCTGTCTGTCTGTCTGTCTGTCTGTCTGTCTGTCTGTGTGTGTGTGTGTGTGTGTGTGTGTGTGTGTGTGTGTGTGTGTGTGTGTGTGTGTGTGTGTGTGTGTGTGTGTGTGTGTGTGTGTGTGTGTGTGTGTGTGTCTGTCTGTCTGTCTGTCTGTCTGTATGTGTGTGTGTCCCTGGTTTTCCATTCTGATTTTCTTTTACACCCCCCCCCCCCCCCCCCCCTCCTTCTTCCTTCCCTTCCCCATCCTCTATCCCCTCCCCTACCTCTCCTTCCTTCCTTTCCGTTTTTTTTTTCTATCTTTGCCAAGTCCGTCGAGAAGGATGCCTTTAAGATGGCATCAGCTCAAGAAGGTGTTTTGTATAGACAATGTCCACTGAAGAAGGTCGTGTGTTGCAATGTCCGCCGAGGAAGGTTGTATGTTGATGCAATGTCCTCTGAAGAAGGTCCTTTGTTTAGGCAATGTCCACTGAAGAAGGTCGTATGTTGATACAATGTCCACTGAAGAAGGTCGTATGTTGATGTCCACTGAAGGTCGTATGTTGATGCAATGTCCACTGAAAAAGGTCGTTTGTTTAGGCAATGTCCACTGAAAGAGGTCGTTTACTAAGGCAATGTCCCCTGAAAAAAAATCGCTTTTTAAGGCAATGTCCACTGAAAAAGGCCGTTTGTTTAGGCAATGTCCACTGAAAAAGGTCGCTTTTTAAGGCAATGTCTACTGAAGGTCGTTTGTTACTGCGATGTCCACCGAAGAGGGCCGTTTCTTAAGCAACACTCATTGAAGAAGACCGGTTCTTCAAGCAACACTCGCTACAGAAGGCTGTTTATTCAAACAACACCCCACTGAAGAAGACCGTTTCTTAAGCAACACTCACTGAAGAAGACCGTTTCTTCAAGCAACACTCGCTGAAGAACGTCATTTTTTCAAGCAACACTCAGTGAAGAACGTCATTTCTTCAAACAACAACCACTACAGAAGACCCTTCTTCAAGCAACACCCACTAAAGAAGGCCATTTCCTCAAGTACAACTCACTGAAGAAGACCATTCCCTCAAGCCAGACCCCTGAATGTTTCTTCAAGCAAACCCCTCTGAAGAAGGCCGTTTCTTCAAGCAGCAAGCACTTAAAAAGACAGTTGCTCCAGGTACCACCTCCCGAAGAGGGCCGTTTCATCACGCAGAACCCACTGGAAGAAGGCCTTTTTTTCAGCAACATCCCCATAAAAGGGCCGTTTTTTTCAAGCAGCATTCATTGAATAAGGTCTATTCTTCAAGCAGTCCCACCAAAGAAGTTATTTTCCTCAAACAGAACCTACAGAAGATTGTCGTTCCTTCAAGCGAGACCCTCTAAAGGAAGCCATTTCTCCAAGCAAACACTTAGGAAGAAGACCGTTTCTTCCAGCAGCAAGCCCTGAAGAAGGCCGTTGTTTCAAGCACCATCACCAGAAGATAGCCGTTTCTTCAAGTAAAAAGCGCTGAAGGCCATTTCTTGAAGCAGCATCCCTTGAATAAGACCGTTTGTTCAGGTAGCACCCCTTGAAAAAAAAAAAAACTATTTGCTCAGGCAGCACCCTTTGAAGAAAGCTGTTTGTTCAGGCAGCACCCCTTGAAGAAAGCTTTTTTCAGGCAGCACCCTTTGAAGAAAAGCTGTTTGTTCAGGCAGCACCCCTTGAGGAAGCTGTTTGTTCAGGCAGCACCCCTTGGAGAAAGCTGCTTGTTCAGGCAGCACCCCTTGAAGAAAGCTGTTTGTTCAGGCAGCACACCCCTTGAAGAAAGCTGTTTGTTCAGGCAGTACCCCTTGAAGGAAGCTGTTTGTTCAGGCAGCACCCCTTGAAGGAAGTTGTTTGTTCAGGCAGCACCCCTTGAAGGAAGTTGTTTGTTCACGCAGCACTCCTTGAAGGAAGCTGTTTGTTCAGGCAGTACTCCTTGAAGAAGGTTGTTTGTTCCCGACAGCACTCCTTGAAGAAGGTTGGTTGTTTAGGCAGCTCCCCTTAAATAAAGTTGTTTGCTCAGGTAGCACTTCATGAAGAAGGTTCTTTGTTCAGGCAACCCTCCTTGAAGAATGTTGTTTGATCAGGTAGCGCCCCTTGAAGAACTGATAACACTTGACTGGGTCTTTTTGGGGAATGACTACATAATTTGAGGGTAAAGTAATAAAGACGGAAACCAAAGGGGGGGTCAAAAAGGAACAAAAACAATGTACAACGTTTCGACTCATAGAGTCTTTTTCAAGTGACACAAAACAGAAGCTGCTTCAAAAAAATCTTAAGTGACAAGAACTCACAAATACACACAAAAGGGGAGGAGGTTGGGCAGACACAGGCCAAGGAATGTGAATGAATAAAATTCAGAGGAAATCTGGACCTGAGAACAGATAGTTGTGGGTGGAATGGGGAGGGCAAAGAGGGGGGGGGAGGAAAGGAAAATAGACATTGGGAGAAAAGAAAGGACCTCTTGCACACACACAAAACTGCCCCCCCCCCCCCCCTCCCAAAGCCACCATACCCCACAGGCAACCTTGCAAGCACAAGTGCAGGCATACCCCCCCCCACACACACACACACACACACACACACAAACCCTCCCGGCACCACCCACCCTCACACACGTACCATTATAGAGAGGGGCAGAGAGAGAGAGAGAGGGGGGAAAAAAACAGGGGGGGGGGGGGAACCACGTTTACAACTCATAATGCTATGCATACCTTAGGGTGTCTAGGCATACATATGATATATACATGCACAACTGCAATCAATTTTTTTTCTACCTCAAAAAGCTTTTTTCAGAAAACAAGAATGGGGTAGTGTTGAAGACCACAAACGAACAAGCTATGCACACCTATCCTAGCTCCCTGCACGTTGCGTGCATATAATCCTATATACACAAACACAAAAAGCAAACAAAAGACCTCCATCGGCCATTCAAATAGTTCACATTGCATGGTTAAAATGACGACTGCACCACCTCAGTCCTTGATGTTCAATCCATGGGAGGAGTGAGCGTCCCTAGCCTAGAGATCAGAGCGGATTCAAGGAATTTACGGTGTACGACATCTGAGTGGTTTTGGAGAACCTTGAAAAAGGTTGTATTTTCAGGCAGTACTCCTTGAAGAATGCTGTTTGTTCAGACAACACCCATTGAAGAAAGCTGTCTGTTCTCCAAGCAGGAAATCGCTCTGAAAACGAAAAAGCCAGCTGGAACAGACAATATACCTAGAGATCTAATACAAAGTCAGGGAGAAAAAACCTATCATGGTCTTGAATATTATTTGTGATAAGATCTGGTAGACAGCTCGCTTATAATGAAGACCAAGTGAGTGAATTGTTGAACAAAGTCTTCTTCTGACTGTGGACGGTGTATCAATATGATGGCGGTGCTGTGGCTGTCCATCACCTTGGTCCTGTCAGCGCCATTTCCATGCCATGTTTTAATGATGTTAACCAAGTCGTTCAACACGTTGGCAATTTCTTGGTCTCTGCGTGCAGGCCTTCGACGTCATCTGTGAATCTAAAGTTCGTGATAGTTCACACTTCAATGTTGATTGTGATGACATAATCTTCAAATGCATTAGTCATGATGCGCTCCAGGAATATGTTGGAAAGAGATGGAGATAGATGACAGCTCTAACATATTCAAACTGAAATATGGAACCATTTTCCAAGAGTACCCTGTATGAAACCACCGAAGATAGAGGACTGCCCGTACTAGAATGTGCCTGTGATGATGACTTGGTTCTTGATGGCACTCTTAGATAGCATAATGCATCCCCACAATGGACATGGCACTCTCCAAACGGTCCGTACCACAGTCAGATAGACCATAATCTTGTGAAGAACCTGTCTGTAATCAAAAAGGCTAAATTAAGAAAGAGAGGGGGTTAGTTACCGCCAAGGACACAGAGTACAGGGCTAGATGCAATGCATTTCTACCCTCTTGGGTCTTCTTCAGGCGAAAACAAATAACGTTTAAAACAGTGTAATGAAGAAAGAGAAACCACTTATCTTCTTCTGTTCGCTTCATGATCAAAAACAACAACAGAGCTTCCAGGTATAAGCTGATGGAAATCAAAACAATGGATCGCATGCACTATCTTGGACATGTGCAACGTTAGAAAGACCTTACAACTGCTCAAGAAGATCGAAGGGGGAAATATAGGCAGCTCCAGTCAGGCAAAAGAGAGCCATTGTCTCACACAGGAAGAAAATACCACCAAAAAGTGGACTGAATATTGCTCTGAACTCTACAACGGATTACAGGAGATCCACCTCTGCTAACAGCACATGATTCATCAAAGAAGAATGAGTTTGTAGCACTCTACGAAGGTGCCTTAGCTGTGATGAAATTGCTGAATGTGAGAAGGCGGCAGGCATCAACCACATCCATACAGACTCTCGAAACGTGGTGGAGATGTAGTAACTGATATCGTAACTACCAAATCTGACACACTGCGGAATGGCTCCTGCGATGAACTCAACCACTAGTCACCCAACCCATGAAAAGAAATCTCCAACATTGCCAGAACTACTTCACACCAGCAAAGGGACGCTCAAAACCAACCGCAAACAGAAACCATCACTGCTGATAACCAGCTGGATTCTTCAAAAGCTAAAGAACTATCAAACATATTTTGATGTTTATACCGTTTGCTACACACACACACACACACACACACACACACACACACACACACACACACACACACACACACACACACACACACACACACACACACATGCACGCACACACCTCGAACATGGCGGCTTTCGACAAAGTATGGCCTGAGGCACTGGGGCCACATTGAAGAAATTCAACATTGGGCAGGGGCTGACCAACACCATCCTGCAGCTGTACTCCAAGGTGCCTGGCGCGATGTTCATATTAGGTGTTATGCCCAATAGGGCTGTGATGTTCTTTATCTGAAATTGAGTCTTTCGTAATAACAAATATGAAATGATTACGTGCAGCCTCTTCATTCCACGTCGTGTCATGGATTTCTGGACACATTGCAAGAGATGTGCAACTCTAGCAGTCTCCAAATAGTGAGAGTCCTGTCTGTTGGAGAAGCCAGTTGCCCAGTCTATATTGGTGACCCTTTCATTGTGAATGGTATCAAACGTTTGAATACTATTTGAATTGATTAGTCATGTTGGTTTATCGCGATTTTCACTAATAGGATTGTGACTCTTACAGATCACTCCAAGAAGAGTTTTCTTTTCTAATGTTTGTGGAAGCTGGCGTCGAACACTGTCCTGAAACAATATACCATGTAATCAGTCTACAATTTTACAGTCTTGGCATCTGGGCTGTCTCGGTTGTGAATTATCAGACCACAAAATACATTTCAATGGCAATGAAAACCGGACATATTTCATTTTACCATAAATCCTTTCACAGTGTATTCCTGTCAGTGCCACGATGTATGCCCTCATTTCTCCAATAAAAGAAAACCTATGGTGTGTATATTTGTTTTCTTTTAATTAGAAAATTATATCTGAATATTAAGATCAGAGCAGTTTAAATAACAATAAGAAGGGGTAACTCCTACTTCCATTGATCAAAGAATTAGACATCCTTGCCTCCAAAAGAAAGCTATTCACATCACCAGTCTATCTTGGACTGTCAATACAGTGTACACACAACAAAGAAACGTTCTTAAAACATTTTCCAAGTCTGCTCATATACCCCGCAGTCGGCAAATCCTCACTGCACTAACTACTAAAGAAACAAATACACCCAAATTGACATGTATCCAAAATGGCATGACCAAATTATCTTGATCCATGTCAACAGAACATATAATACAGCAAAAAACAAAATACATGGAAAGTTCAGATTGATTTCAGTTGTCAAACTGAACACACAAAGAAGCATGAACAAATACAGGGGAATTTGGGATTGATTTCAAAGTCATCTGTTCATAGAAAAACCTATTATTTTAGTGTTCTTACTGATTTATATTCATTACCGTTTCTTGCATAATGTAATACTATTTCTGGTGGACCTGTCTTTTGTTAGTGTTAAATGTACTATTTGACTATCCTACCATTTCGGATACCATCGAGTTGGTTTATTCTTTAAACAAGTTTAGTGTCTCAAAGTATGTTAATTAGTCCATTTCTGTACAGGATCATATCCTTAACTGAGGAATGTACCACCACTTGAAGGTGAGATTCTCCCCTCTGTAGTCCACGCTCTCAGCTCGGTTCACTCCTCTGCATGCTGTAACTTCTGTTTTCTATTTCCCACTGTACCCCCTGAATATATCATAAAACGAGACATCTGCAACCTGTAGACTGCTCAACCTTCATTGTAGATCTCGAGTCAGCTGTCTTCTTCTATGTGCTGCTCTGCTGAACAACGGGACAAGACGTTGCGAGCCCTCCTGGATAAACGAGTTTCCCATTCACGTCCAAACGATAGAGTCAACACAGAAAAGTCAAGGAGAAAGATGACAGCTGAAAACCCATCTTGCTGTGCAGAAACAAATAGACAATTTTGCTGACAAAGTGGATACGTCAACAGTCTTTAACTATAAAATCGTTTTCTACATTCTCGGTTCCCTCTGTTGTACAAGGAAATGGTTACCTGGTGTGTGTTATCACCCTATTGGTAGCTACAGAACTTTTCCACTACATCGTAGTCACTCTCTGAAAGATCAGCTTCGAGCATTTGAGTGGTCTGTCTGAGAGGCATCAGACATATGCCACATTTGTGACAAACGACCCCGTGGTCTCTGCTTCCTTAGAGTAGTCTTTCCCATCTTTTTTATTCTGAATTTGCATCATTTTTACACAAGATATAAAAATTATTACGATGTCAGAATTAGTCACGCTCTCTCTCTCATCTCCGCACTGCTACTGTTAGAACATTTGAATCAACGTCTTCATTTCCTATTTAAATCTTTAATCAGTTCACATTCCATCACTGCCAAATTAAGTTATCATAAGCTCCTGCTTAGAAACCGTCTTTTGATCTTAAAGCTCACAAAACTGATAGCCCAGTCTCCACATTAATTCCTGTTCAAAATGTTGCAAAATAGTCTACTGCAGCACCTTTCTTGTATCGAACTTCGAACAGTCTGCTTTGATCTCCGCAATCTGCATATAAACCTGCATAGCACTGGTTTTGCTTTTTTTTCTCAACACAGAGACAGCGAGGTAGCGAAAAGATGGACAAGAATCAAGACACGCAATATCCATACATTTCATGGAGGTACAAAGGGGGTAAAGATCAAGAGCATAATATGTGAGAAAAAAATAAGTTGAAGAACACCTATCTCTCTCTCTCTAGATATATATATATATATATATATATATATATATATATATATATATATATATAATCGTGCCAAAAAGGGGTTCTGTTGGATTTTTTCTACTCTTGGTGGTGATAACACCACAGAATTATTGACTGTGGTGTATCTCAATTTGATACCAAGAGAGCACAGACAGTCAGCCTTGTCTCCCAGATGAGCCCAATCCAGCTGACGAAAGGCCCAGGAGTGGGCAATATGAATAGATCTGTCTTCAAGATGGATTACAATGGTTCCCTTATATATATATATATATATATATATATATATATATATATATATATATATATATATATATATATATATATCAAATAGTACTACTAAAACGCCCAATAAAATTTTCAAAGTGCTCAACCCCTTGGGGAGCAACATCTGTTAAAACAGTATGGTAAAAGGAAGTTTTCCGGCAGTAGGCGACCCAACACCATCCTGAGGAGAGCCAGCGCTCGAAACAGATCTGTTGATGATTTTAAAACTTCCTTTTACCATACTGTTTTAACATATATATATATATATATATATATATATAATGCTGAACAATTAAGTAGTGGGGGAAAACAAGTGCAGGTTAACATTCTTCCATCATTACAGTAATGACTTGGCATATATTTGAAATTTTTTTAAAAGTTGAAGATGAACAAAATAGGATATATATATATATATATATATATAATATGAAAATCCTTCACTAGCTGCATGAGGAAGCCATCGTAATCACTCTCGAAGACAGATCTATATGTATTACCTGCTCCGAGGCTTTTATATATATATATATATATATATATATATATATATATATAATATGAAAATCCTTCACTAGCTGCATGAGGGAGCCATCGTAATCACTCTCGAAGACAGATCTATATGTATTACCTGCTCCGAGGCCTTTCGTCCGCTGGATCGGACTCATCAAGAAGACACGGCTGATTGTGTCTATCCTCTTGGCGTCAAACAGAGAGACACCACAGTCCATAATTCTGTGGTGTTCTCACCACCAAGGGTTCAAAAAAGAATCCAACAGCACCACCAAAACAGCCAGCAAAAGATAGTAAACAAAAGAAAACGAAAGTGTCAAGAGGAAAAAAAGTTGCTGAAAAACTAAAAACATTATGCAAACAGTACAAAATTTAGGGGACAAATTTTGAGCCTAAGCTTGAGGATCGTTTAAGGATGCAAGGGAGATCAAAAGGTATGGAACAGTCTGAGTGGTCAGCTCTGCTGTTCTATAACCCAAGCATGTCAGCGGCTAAGAATTGTGCAGAACAACCTTTACTTGGATCTCCTAAGAGATGCAGTCGCCCACTGATTGACCAAATAATACAATGCTGAACAATTAAGTAGTGGGGTAAAACAAGTACAGGTTAACAATTCTTCCATCGTTATAATAATGACTTGGCAAAGATTTTAAATTTTAAAAATAATTGAAGATGGAAAAAATGGGAAATATATATATATATATATATATATATATATATATATATAATTATGAAAACCTTCACTAGCTAGCTGCATGAGAGAGCCATCGTAATCACTCTCGAAGACAGATCTATATGTATTACCTGCTCCGAGGCCTTTCGTCCGCTGGATCAGATTCCAGGGAAACACAGCTGATTGTGTCTGTGCTCTTGGCATCAAATAGAGACACACCACAGTCCATAATTATGTGGTGTTCTTACCACCAAGGGTTCAAAAAAGAATCCAACAGCACCCCCATATATATATACAAATATATATATATATATATATAAATAAAAGAAAAATGGCCTGCTGAGAACTGAGCCAGACTTACCTCTTCTTCTACATGGCACAATCGTCTCCCCACTACAATTCCCTACTCCTGTCTGGCATGTGGCATGGAAAGCCCGAGTTATTTTTACGACTTGTGCGCAGGAAGACAGATCATTTTCTCTCAACTTTCTATCCAGTTGCAAGGCAGACCTCTTCCATCAGACTATAATGATGACCAGATCCAAACGTTGCACTCTTTTGTTTTTCAGTCATCAACATGGTTGATAAGACAGTCATCCTCTCCATTCTGAGTCACTGGAATATGCAAGTTGGCAAAGATGCACAAGAAGAGAGTGGGACCTGCTGAGGCACCTGTTGGAAGGAGACCATGAATGATGCAGATTACGCCTGCTGGAATTTGCCAGTGGTGTATTGAAAGTAGATCATGAATGATGCAGATTACACCTGCTAGAATTTGCCAGTAGTGTATTGTAAGTAGACCATGAATGATGCAGATTACGCCTGCTAGAATTTGCCAGTGGTCTATTGTAATGAGACCATGAATGATGCAGATTACGCCTGCTAGAATTTGCCAGTGGTCTATTGTAAGTAGACCATGAATGATGCAGATTATGCCTGCTAGAATTTGCCAGTGGTCTATTGTAAGGAGACCATGAATGATGCAGATTACGCCTGCTAGAATTTGCCAGTGGTCTATTGTAAGGAGACCATGAATGATGCAGATTACGCCTGCTAGAATTTGCCAGTAGTGTATTGTAAGTAGACCATGAATGATGCAGATTACGCCTGCTAGAATTTGCCAGTAGTGTATTGTAAGTAGACCATGAATGATGCAGATTACGCCTGCTAGAATTTGCCAGTGATCTATTGTAAGGAGACCATGAATGATGCAGATTACGCCTGCTAGAATTTGCCAGTAGTGTATTGTAAGTAGACCATGAATGATGCAGATTACGCCTGCTAGAATTTGCCAGTGATCTATTGTAATGAGACCATGAATGATGCAGATTACACCTGCTAAAATTTGCCAGTAATGTATTGTAAGTAGACCATGAATGTTGCAGATTACACCTGCTAGAATTTGCCAGTGGTCTATTGTAATGAGACCATGAATAACACAGATTACGATTGCTAGAATTTGCCAGTGATCTATTGTAATGAGACCATGAATGACAGAGACTGTGCCTGTTAGAATTTGCCAATGATAATTACTTGGTTCTTGCAACCAACCCCCCCCCCCCCCCCCCCCACCCCCCGATGGCCATAACGCATCCTGACGATGCATATCGCACTCCTCTTATGGTCTGCATTCAAAGATAAACTATGTTCTTAGGGAGAACTGGTTTTGTCATCAATACAGCTGAAGTGAGGATTTTTTTTTTCAGAGATGACATCGGCAGTAACCCACGACCTTGTTCTGATGAACTTTAAAGTACAGCCGCACAACAAAAAGAGTTAATAACAATCAAACAAAAGCAACTCAAATTGAATTTTATCACAGTCGTTTGTGCCCGTAATATATACAGACACCAGTATGAATTATTGATGATGTGTACGAGATAGATAACTGGAGTCATATGAAACATTTTGATCTAGATGGCTCCATATTCAAATGATCAAAGCATTGCCCGCAGGGCTGACAATTGTGACTTCGAAACGACCACTTGAGTCACGATTTTTTTTTCGGCTTTGAAAAACCTCTCTCTCTTCAACAGTAGTAAATGGTTATCTGATTCAGTCCAGGCAGGCAAAATTGAAGGCCGCGGATGGACAAGAAGTGCTGCATAAACACTTATTTTATGAACATTCATGCTTCTTTTATCTATTTCTGGGCAAACCAGTCATTTCCTTTTCCTTACTCTAATACCTGTAGGTCATGTAAAATTCAAAGGAAATAAAAACGCACTAGTGTGTGTGTGTGTGTGTGTGTGTGTGTGTGTGTGTGTGTGTGTGTGTGTGTGTGTGTGTGTGTGCGCGCGTGCGGGCGTGCTTGCGTGCTTGCGTGTGTGCGTGCGTGCGTGCGCGTGTGTAAAAACATGTACTGAAACGTCTTATCGTTCCTGTTTGACCGTGAAACTCGGAATCGGTAGCAAAACAAAACGAAATTGCAGAGCCTCTCCCCGCAGAAAGGTTAAGTACAGACTTCAACATAAGTTAAGGACCACACCGCAGAATGCGTTAGGTGCTTTCAAAATCAAATATGAAATAAAGGTTAGCAATTGCCAAGGTTTCTGAACGACAGTCGTCAGGCCAAGCATGCAACAGCCAGGCATGCAACAGTGCACTGACCCTTTGAGCGTGCAGAAAAGTGCTCTTGTTTGGCAAAACAAGCTGTTTGTCAGCAATCCGTTCACACTGACTCGAACTGTCTACAGGTGAAAATCCTTATGCACGTGATAGCATGAAGGTATGGGAGTGCGTTGTGCTCACCACAATGGCCATAAAAGCCGTCCAATACCCGTTCTGAAGCACAACACCAACATGCCAGCGTGACGAAAGTTGAGAAATTCCGATCGTGCCCGAGCTATCGCCTGGCTGCAGGACGGAGTAGGCGTCCGAGAGGTGGCCAGAAGGCTGCAAGTGTCATACTCGATCATCATCCATCCATGAGACAGCGCCATCAAACCACAGGCACCATCCAGGAACGGCCACGCCCAGGGCGTCCCAAGAAAACCACACAACGTGAGGACTGGTACCTCTGCAGACAGGCCCTTCGGGAGAGGGACAACCACCGCCAATGCCTTGAGTCAGTAACTGCGTGATTCCACCAACACAGCAGTAAGCGGGCAGACCACTCGGCGTCGCCTACATGCCGCCGCCTTGCGTTCCAGGCGTCCGGTGAAGAAGCCCATGCTGACTGCAGGTCACAGGGCACGCCGACTTGCTTGGTGCCAGGACCATTTGAGGTGGACTCGTGTTCATTGGGGTCATGTCCTTCACCGACGAATCGTGCTTCATGGTGAGCTCCAAAGATGGCCGCATCAGGGTGTGGTGGCGCCCACAGGAGCAGCTGCAAGATGATGCTATCCAGGAGGCGGCTGCTTTTGGAGGTGGCTCCATTATGGTTTGGGGAGGCATCAGCCGACACTACAGGACTCCTCTCTACCATGTGGAGGGCATGCTCAATGGGCAGCGCTACCTGCAGGTCTTACAGCTTCTGGTCACAGCACCCTCAGCAGATCGGATCCCAAGCTGTCCTCGAGGATGACAACGCCACACCACACCGCTGCAGGGCTGTCAACACTTTCATTCAGGAAGCTGGGATCACCAGGATGGCATGGCCTGCGAACAGTCCAGATCTCAATCCAATCGAGAACATCTGGGGAGAACTTGGCCGGCGAGTCCATGCAAACCACCCACGTCCAGCTAATCGGGAACAGCTGCTGCACGTCCTGCGACAGGAGTGTGAAAAACATCCCCCAGGCCGTCATCGCAAACACCATCAACTCGATGAGGCAGCGCTGTCTCGACTGTGTGTGCTGCTGCGCAGAGTGGACACATCCGTTTTTGAACAGATTAAAGAAAACATGTTTGTGGATTTTCTTTTCCCAGGGTGGGTCTCTTTACATTGCTTTATCATTGCGAAAAACATTACGCAATCCAAATGAAATTGCTTTAATTTGATTCACAAGGGTTGCAATTAAATATCTGTACACATGAAACATTTTTGGTTTCGCGCATGTTGCATTGTCAGACAGATTGCAAGTGGTCCTTAACTTATGTTGAAGTCTGTAGCTGGAAGAGTGACGTTCACAGTCGCCATCTAAGAACTCCAATGGTGAGAGAAATACCAGTGAAACACCATGGAACGTGTTGTGATGATTCAAAGA
This sequence comes from Conus betulinus, assembly GCA_016801955.1. NCBI lineage: Eukaryota > Metazoa > Mollusca > Gastropoda > Neogastropoda > Conidae > Conus > Conus betulinus. Next base: position 212,963 of record JADBJO010002612.1, on the reverse strand, counting down.
AGGGAAGGCAAATGGCAGAAGAAAGGCAGCAGACAATATATCAGTTTGGTCTCTCTGACAAAATAGGCCCTACAAGAACTGGTGTCTGCAGTTTATGCTGATTTCGAAGCTCTTCCGGCCTCTGCTGATATACAGTATGAGCACTAATACAGTGGGGTCAATGGAGGCCAAAAGAATAAATAGTTATTCTCCTTCTCATTCCCGTGACCTAAGTGGTCGCAGTGGGCAATCTTCTCCATTACGACCTGTCCTCTGTTTCTCCAAGGAGTTCTGGCAGCCTGGGGTTTGTCTATTCTATCATGTTCTCTGACCAGATCTTTCTCTGCCTGCCTCTGGGCATTGCTCCTTCAAGCGTGCCCTTGCAGGATTGCCTTTGCCAGCGAATCGTGTTGTGTCACGTGGCGAAACCACATCGGTCTTCTTTTCCTAAGTGTAGCCAAGAGGGGTTCCTGTGGTCCTGCCA
>JADBJO010002612.1:142500-207500 GCA_016801955.1 Conus betulinus | reverse complement strand
CTTGTTGCCAGAAAGGTCCAGAAATTTCAAGTTAAACAGTTTCATATTTGACACGGAAAACAGAGAACACCGAGCAAGATTCAAACGGACAAGAAAACAAAGGCTCTGTACGTCATTCAAAGTAATTCCCGAACCTGCTGCATCCAAAGAACGAATCTGAGGGAAGGAAGATACAGAGAAAGCACGGAAACATAGAAAATTGTGACCTTGACACAAACAACCCAGAGGGCATGACGGACCACACACAGCATCTCATCATCATGATGGGGGCAGTGGGGCCACCCGTCACAAAGATGGTCGTCAAACAGACAGATCCTGGAACCTCTGCACTGAAAGAGACCTGGGCATGTCATTTCATCACAGCCGTCCTCGTCCTCGTGGTCCAGACAGTCGTACATTCCATTGCATCGTGTGTAGACAGGCAGGCAGTCGTTGAACTGATCAGGACATCGGTAATGAGTACGGGACAGGATTCGTTGATCTCCATTGGTGTTGATGTGAACATCATGCCATCAAAATTAATGAGGACAGGTGAGGGGAAATAGAACTGCCTTATCATGTGGAACCTGTCTTGAAAGCAGCTCAGTTCATCTGATTTGTCGTGACAATGGAACACCTGATCACATACGTTATCGTAAGACACACATTGACCATTAGAACAGCTGAATGTTTGAACACATGAAGGGTGCTTACAGAAGATTTCATCACTATTATCTGGACATTCAGGTTCAAAGTCACACAAAAGGCTGTATGAGATAAAGATGACAGCATCGTCGCACATAAATATCGGCACTGAAAACGTACCACTACATTCTAAATCAGATGTGTTTTGTGTACATAATGAATGGTTGGGGAAAAAGCATGGTGCATGTTCTAGACCGCACGCATCATATGAACCACACAGAAGAAATCTATATGTCACGTGACCGTCTGGACACGTCGTCAGTGAATGTTTCTCAAAGTAATGACAAGGGTTCAATGTTTTCTAATTTTATCGGATTTTCGTGTTCTTCATCTTCAGTTTCGGTTTCTCTTACTTCGCAAACTGCGTCGAACGTATAGCCATGCAATGATTTATAACAGGGAAACAGAAAATAGTATTCACCCAGATCTACTAAACACTCATCTCTCCCGAATGCACTTGTCTCCTCAATGAGAAGTGAATGGTAAAGGACAGTTCTGTCCTCGCTTACGACATTCTTTTTGTACATATTGGGGAACGATACATCACCGTAGTACAAACCAGTCCACGCGGTTGAAGTATACACATAGGGCAAGGTTAAGTTGTGAATAACTCCTTGCCAACTATGTACACATTTAGGTACACCCAACATACTTCTTAAGGAGTAGCAATACTCTCGAGCTCTTACATGTGCATTACTTTTATTTCTATCAAACCTCTGCAAAGCACCAAAGTTAGCTATTTTGTAACAACGATTGCATAACGCCACCATACCCTGACAATTAGGACTGCTGAAGACACAGCGTTCTGTTTCGTCCCCGACCATCCTCACACTCCGTCTGCAAGTTACAATCCAAGTGATGCCGAAAACTGTCAAAATAATTCACAGAGCAGTTGAAAATTCCAGAGCTTGATTGTGGGGGCATTTTACCGAGAGAGTGGAATGAAAAGAACACTTGGTAAAAGCCAGTTTTATAAGGTTTCGTGACATATACAACTGTCATCTTGGTAGCTCTGTAAACAAAAGCAGTGTCAGGGGGCTTGAGATCCACTGATTCCCATAGCAGATGTATTGTGTGTCATTGACACCAAATATATAGAGACTCAGTGAAGGGAACCGAGAAAAATGCTTGGCCTTTCGCACACTGAACATTATTCCAAATCCAAATGGAACAAACACAGTTTTTCTCAGTTCACTATTGGGTACCCAGGACATACTACCGTTGTTCAACCTGGGCATGACAAAGCCAGAAGATTGTGAGGTCAGAACGAAAAGTATTTCTGGACTGATTCATTGTTAGGGCCCACTTTAGTAAACCCTATATCATATATCACTTACAAACGCACACTTCAACACGGAGGTGATTATTATAAGACATTTTGTATAACTGATGAACAAATCATTTGGATAGTTCTTTTTCTGTCTACATTTAATACTTAGGCAATGGAACATAGTGTATAATATGTGGAGTGGACAATGTGCCTGTCAATTATCCATGGATTGTATTTATTGTTCTTTCTGTCTGTCTGTCTGTCTGTCTGTCTGTCTCTCTCTGTCTGTCTCTCTCTCTCTCTCTCTCTCTCTCTCTCTCTCTCTCTCTCTCTCTCTCTCTCTCTCTCTCTCTCTCTCTCAGACAGAAGCTTTTTTGTGTTCTACGGGTTTAAAGCAGGGTGATAAATGCAGCCCTGTTCTGTTTTCATTGCTTATAAATGAGTTGGGCCAAGGAAATCATCTTAAAAGGTAAACATGGAATTCAGCTTATCCCAGACTTTTTAGAAATATTTATCTAAATGTGTTGCATGACACAGCAAGAAAGCTTGGTTTGATTGTGAATTTAGACAAGTCAAATATTGTTATCTTTAGAAATGGTGGTTTTGTGTCAGAGCACGAACAATGGTATTATGGCCAGAATAAGATATCAGTAGTTAATATGTACAAGTATCTTGGGGTTATTATGTCCACCAGGCTCACCTTTGCACATTGTCTGAACGATCTAGCTAGTCGAGCAAAAAAAGGAGTTATCAGCATTTTTAAAAGTGTTATGGTCATTAGGAGAAAAATCGCCTGCTATATTCTTCAAACTCTTTGACGCCCAAATACAACCTATACTTAGCTATGGAGCCGAAGTTTGGGGCATTGTCGGAAATCTGGACATAATAGAAAAGGTACATTTGTTTTCTTTAAAAAGGTTCTTGAATGTTAGTACAAGAACCCCAAATGTGATGATTTTTATGGTGAGTTAGGACGCTTTCCACTATACGTAAACTTGTATGTAAAAAGTATTAGATATTGGTTAAAAATTGTGAAGATGCCATCTCATCGTTTGCCTCTAAAGTCTTATAAAATGTTATTACATCTTCATAATAATAACAAGAATACTTGGGCGTCAGCAGTCTGTTTCTTTCTGTACAAATACGGGTTTGGTGAAGTCTGGGAAAACCAGGTGTAGGTGATGAGAAAGGATTTTTGAGAACATTGAAAAACAGTTTGATTAATGACTACAGGACGCAGTGGTTTTATAACATGGAACAAAGTGATCGTTTTCAACTGTATCGGGACGTTCAAAAGTGATCTAGTTCTGTCTTCATATCTAAATTTTGTTAACCATCTACGAGCTAGGATAAGTTTAATCAGACTAAGGTTGGGTGTTTCCCAACTAAATGTGCATAAACTGCGCTTTCATAGAAATATAACAGAAAGTGACTTGTTGTGCCCTTTTTGTGTCTCTCAAGTGGGAATCTGAAGTACACTTTGTTTTATACTGCCCGCAGTATCAAGAATTAAGAGAAAAATACATACCGAATAAATACTACAATAATCCCTCTCTGTTCAAATTGACAATGCTTCTTGCTACTGAAAGTAAGACATTGATTATCCGGCTAGCTATATACCTCGAAAAAGCTTTTTCATTACGGAATATGTATTTAAATGGGTAAATGATGTGAAAATCTACCCCTAAACATGTATGGTATGCAAGTCCCTATTGTCGTGTGTGTACGCTGGATCCTTGAAGTCGTCTCCTTATTGATCGCTAGATGAGAACAAATCTTCGAAGCGTCCCCTCTCTCTCTCTCTCTCTCTCTCTCTCTCTCTCTCTCTCTCTCTCTCTCTCTCTCTCTCTCTCTCTCTCTCTCGCGTGAGCTCGCACACACACACACACACACACACACACACACACACACACACACACACACACACACACACACACACACACACACACACACAGAGTCACTCATACAGAGAGAGAGAGAGAGAGAGAGAGAGAGAGAGAGAAAATGCAAATGCGAAATGGTTTATTGCGATCGTATCATTAAAAGCCAGTTCATAAGAGGACACGTGAGAAACAGGAAGAAGCCTATTGACAAATGACGAACAATGAAAGACACTATAAGACTGTAAAGTCATGACTTCTTGATCACCGAATGAACGTCTGTATTTTTTGCATGTTCTTTCAAAGTACAGAGGTCTGCTTTACTGCAAAACCTCACGGTGTTAGTGGTGGATCCAGACTTTTATAATGACAGTCACAGTACATTCGACGCGTCAAACGTCATGATATCGTTACACACACACACACACACACACACACACACACACACACACACACACATAGTGTGAGAGAGAGAGCACAAAATTATACAGGGTAATCAATCAAGCGCGCGCGCGCGCGCGTGTGTGTGTGTGTGTGTGTGTGTGTGTGTGTGTGTGTGTGTGTGTGTGTGTGTGTGTGTGTGTGTGTGTGTGTGTATGTGTGTGTGTGTGTGTGTGTGTGTGTGTGTGTGTGTGTGAGGAGGAGGAGAAGGGTGAGAAGGAATCAACTTTAACATTGTCAGTTTTCAGCAAGTAGGAGCGCGTTTAGTTCAGGGACACGCTGCTGGAAACAGCCTGAAGACCTCGATGGATGGTCTGGCATGACTGTTCCTCAGTCATCAACAGATGCGTAACAAGACCCCATCGAAGCGACCCCATCACTCAGTCACATTCAACATCCATAAATAACCTCCATTGAGAAGTTCAGACCATAATGTTGTTCACCTATTACCAAAATATATATACAAAAGTCAAACAAAGCAAATCCGTTACGAAAACTGTGAAACTGTGGAGTGAAGAGAGTAAAGAGGTGCTCAGAGATTGCTTTGATACAACGGACTGGAATGGGTTTTTTTTTTTTTTACAACATGTAAGGATCTCAATGAACTGACAGACCCAATTACATCACACATCTTATTTTGTGAAGAAAGCATTGTTAAAACTAATACAATAAATGTCTATCCTAACAACAAGCCATGGTTGACCAGGGAACGTAAAGTGTGCTGAAACGAGAAAAAGGCAGCATTTATTCAGGGTGATAGTGTGACTGTTCAAGCAAAAACTAAAAAGTTCAGATCAAAGAGGCAGCAGGCCAAGCAGAACCACAAGGATAGGACTGAGCAGAAATTCTGTACTCAAAATTTAAGACAGGCATGGGATGGGTTAAACACCATGATAGGGAGGAACTAGTAAAAAAAAACATCAGCTGAATGCACACTATGCTCGTTTCGATACCGCTGATTTCCACAGTGAGCGTGAGTCAGTGCGTGATCTTGTTCCTCCTTATGTGCCCATTCAGCTGACAGAGGATGAGGTTGGTGCGTGCTTGTCATGCATTAAACCCAACAAAGCTCTCCTGGGCCTGATGGTCTGTGTGGCAATGCTTTGAAATCCTGTGCTTTCCAGTTACGTGGGGTCATGACTTGTTTGTTTCAGTTCTTGCTTTGATACGTCTGTAGTTCCTCATGTACGGAAATGTTCTATTGTGATTCCACTCCCTAAATTGCCAAAACCTCAAGAACTTCATGATTTTAGACCTGTCGCTCTCACCTCTTTACTAGCCAAGTGCATGGAACGTGTGATCAGTAAACTTATTCTGTCCTCAGTCTCTGATCACCTTGATCCTTTTCAGTTCGCATACCGGGCCCGTAGGGGCGCGAAGGATGCCACACTGACTCTAATAAATATGGTCGCAGAGCATCTCCAGAAGCAGAAGACCTATGTAAGAATCTTGTTTGTAGATTTTAGCAGTGCTTTTAACACCACGCAAATTCACAATCTACTTAATAGACTTCTTGATCTTTCTGGAAAAGTGGGGGGGGGGGGGGGGGGGGGGGGGGGGGGGGGGGGGGGGGGGGGGGGGGGGGGGGGGGGGGGGGGGGGGGGGGGGGGGGGGGGGGGGGGGGGGGGGGGGGGGGGGGGGTGGTTCAGTGGGTCAGAAATTTTCTTGAAACCCGACCCCAGAGAGTATTAATGAATGGTTGTTTTTCAGGGGAAATTGTCTTAAACACATGTGCTCCTCAAGGATGTGTTTTATCTCTTTTGTTATTTTCAGTTTACACAAATGGAATGAAAATCCAGGGTGCACTTCTGAACCTATTTAAATATGCTGATGATATGGCTCTTGTAAGTCTCTTGTTTATAGAAGGCTCAATAAATGAGCAAGCATTCTTCAGTCACATCTTAGAACTACAGGATTGGTGCTCTTCCAGCTTCTTGCAACTTAATTGTGGTAAGACCAAAGAACTTGTATTAAACTGTTTCAACATCAGATAGTTCATTTCAACCAGTTGTGATAAATGGACAGACAATAGAAACTGTTGACGGTTTCAAATATCTTGGTACACACATTGACCACAAGCTGTCTATCAGTCAACATACTGACAGTATCTTCAAAAAAGCAAATCAAAGGTTGTTTCTGTTAAGAAAATTGTGTAGTTTTAATGTCAGTCAACATGTACTAGAAAATGTATATGTAAGTTTAATACAAAGTCTAATGCCATTCAACATTACTGTCTGGTTTGGAAATCTTTCAGAGAAGGAGCGAGCAAACCTCGCCAGAAATGTAAATCAGGCAAGTAAGGTTATAGAGAAAAAGCAGTCTGCTCTCAGAGAAGTCTATACTGTTTCTGTAATCAGGAAATCTGTGAATATTACCTCTGATCCCTCACACCCACTCCACTGCCACTTTGACAAACTTCCTTCAGGAAGACGCTACGGAATGCCGATAGCACAGAAAACTGTCTTCAAGAAGTCTTTTATACCAAGTGCCATTAGAATTTTAAACTCTCTAAGCCTGTGATTGACTGCCATGACCCTTGTCTCTCAGACATGAACAAGTGAGTCTGCAATATTATGTTTTTATTGTGACTATGACTCTGTGTGTGTGTGTGTGTGTGTGTGTGTGTGTGTGTGTGTGTGTGTGCGCGCGCGTGTGTGTGTGTGTGTGTGTGTGTGAGGGGGGGGGGTGTACGAATGTGTGTGTTTTAGTGTTTGGGCATTGGTGCGGGTGAGTTTGTGTTTTTGTGTATTGTTTTTATAATCTATGTAATGTTTCATGCCTTATGGATTTAATGTTTATTTCATATGTGTATGCGCGCGCATTTGTGTGAGTGTGTGTGTGTGTGTGTGTGTGTGTGTGGGGGGGGGGGGGGGGGGGGGGGGAGGGGGTGTGAGTGTTGATGTATATACAAATACATGTACTAGCACAGGCTTTTATGTAACGATTGATAATGTCTCTTTAAGGGCTTATGTAGTTGCAAAATGATGTGGAGTAGAAGAAAAATTTCCGATGGCCAGTAAAGTTGATTGATTTTAACTGAACTGAATTGAAATGGCCAACAAAGACAGTCACAATTCACCAGTTAGGCCAAACCCAGTAGCTCTCGAAAAACATGGAGCCTTTTGCCAGGCTGGACTGCTTATTCAACTAGCAGGATGGTGCCGATGCAGATGTTAAATCAAGCTCTGGCGAGGCAAGCGCGGCATTCCTACAGCATAAAACCGGCTGGAGGTCAAGAGCACTGATAAGTAGAAATGTCTGACTGTTTTCATTCAACCAATTAGGGTAGCTCCTGCTTTCATGATAAAATAATTACACGCCAGTAATTCCTAATGAATGCTGATTATGACACTAAATAGCTCAGCAGGAATGCCAACATAGAGACAGAAAAAATTAGGAGACATCCCAAGAAAAAACGATGTTCCTTCTTCTTCTGCGGACACAAATTTAATTGTCTGCGTCAGATCTTCAATCCTATTGCCAAATGAATCCTACAGTCTTCTCGAGGTCTTCACGGCTGCCCCAAAGCTACATCTGCAGCCCTGCACATCTGGCCAGGTTTGATGCCATAGAACATCACGGGCTGGACAGTGTTGGAGGATGTGTTCTGGGGTCTGAGATTCAGTGCCACACGGACATTCGTCTGTGTGGACAATCTTGATTTGGCTGAGGTGGCTCAGCAGTTGCCAGTGGCCAGTTCACAGTCTAAAGAGGATTGCTTGCTGGTATCTCTGGCGCTGATGGATTGGATCAACATCACTGTCTACACCCAGCCTTCTCTTCCACTGGTTTTGGTATTGGTTGTGGATGATAGTTATGGCCTCTCTGTAAGTCTCTGTGTGGCTGAACTGCTTCACAATGCTGCTTGCCCTGGACAAAGCGTCAGCCTTCTCATTCCCACTGATCCCACTGTGGAAAGGAATCCACTGGAATACAATGATGGATCGTCTTGAAAGATCATGGAGGGCTTTCATGACATTTTGTGGCTGTTGTTTCGCTCCTTTTGTTCTGACGTCTCTGAAGCAGAGATCTGCTGTCGAAGAAGAAGAAAGCAATCTTGGGTGGTGGGCTGTTTGACTTTCTGAACGCTTGTGCAGCATGTAGCACAGCTCCTGACTCTGGTCTGTAGTTGGAGAAAATGTTTCTAGACGGAAAGACTCTGGGGGTCAGTCTCTCAACAGTGTGTTTGATGATGATGCCTGCTCCCCTATTCTTCACTGCTCCCTTTTGAGGATCCACCAGTTAACACGCACGCGCACTGACTGAGGTTGTACTGATCATCAATCATCTCCAGTGCCAAAGCTTTAAGCAGATGATGGGGCTCGGCAATCTTACCTGTCTGTGCTAGGAGTTCCCTCTGATGACTGAGCTCTCCCAGGAGGTCATCTGGCTCCTCTAAGTTGGGAAGTATTTCCATTTCAGTTGAAGATGTCGGTAGCAGGTCTTCAGTTTGGTTTTTAGGCTTTTGAAGAGGTGGTTGAAACTCGTCAGCTTCAACCTGTTGGTGGGTTACGTAGTTTGGCATGCATGGGTGGGAGGGCATGCTTAGAAGCTTATCTCTATGGTTGTAGACTATCTCTTCACGTCTGTTTCTGAGGGGAGTAGACCTTGTATTTTTTCTATTGTCTAGACGGGCGCTGTTTTTCATCCCGCCTGTAATAAACCGTAATGCTGCATTTTGAACTCTGCTCAGGCGCTACTCTGAAAAACATGGAGACTCTCTCCAAGCTGGACAGCTTAATCAACAAGAAGGACAGTGCAGGTGCAGAAGTCAAATCGAAAATTGGCAAGGCAAGCGCAGCATTCGTACAGCATAAAACTCGCTGGAGCTCAAGAGCACTGACAAGTACCAATATCCAATTGTTTAATTCTAATAAACTGAAAGAAAATCCTTTGCAGCAAGACTGGGAACAAACTTTTACAAGAATGAAGCATTGGAGACGCTCTTGAACATTTTATTCTATTGTGCCTCCTTGGAAGTAATTGTACACAGCAAAAATTGTAATTTCAATGAAAGGAAATCCTAAATGCAGCAGGGAATAGTACACAAATATCAAACAATTAGGGTAACTCTTGCTCCCATGATGAAATAAATTCACGCCCACAACTGCAGACGGAGGCAGAATATGACACCAAATCGCTCAGCAGAAATGTCAACATACAGCACACAAAAAATAAGGAGACATCCCCTAAAACGGATGTTCCAAGCTTGCCCAAATACCCTGTCCCTGGTCCATGTACACAACAATAATCGGAAAAATAAACAAAAAGAAAAACAAGAAGTAAGAATGTGCAAATGCTGATTTGGCCTGGGCAGCTCACTGGCAAATCAAGGTCCAGGTGGTTTCTATCAGCGTTTTCAAAGTTAAACCCACCCAGAACACAGATTGTCCTGTATCTTCTATCAAACGCTCCAACATGTGATTTTGAAAACATCTGGACTGTGTAGATAAAATTCAAATACAAAGCATCTTTAAGACAGGCTTACAGTGATGATGACTATTGATGAGCAGTTTCACCTCCAGGTTAATGTGTTCCAGTGGGACAAAGTAGGATGAAACTATAGACAGAGTTTGAGAACAAAAGATCTTCAGGAAAGAAAATGTAACCTGAGACAAGTGTTGTCGGCTGTAAGATCAAGATCCTCTTTGGGGACAAGGGCACATCTACTTCATGACTTCTATATGCCCTGCTGTCAAAGTTTTCCTGGTCTCGCTGGGATTCAAACCCTCAACGTTTGGCTAAGCGGGACGTCTCAAGACGTACCTGTCCAGATGGATGTCTTACCCACTTTGTAGTCAGACACCTGTTCTGAGCTGGGATATTGAAGCCTAACAAAGTTCACTTTTCTTCCTCCTTGACATCACGGGCTTTTGAGCCTACAGGCCAGTTTTGCTCCAACCACTATCGCAAAGACTTTGGAGGCTGCTGGCTAGACGGGAATACTCCTCAGTCTCGTAAATGTAGCATGTACCATTCTGCTTTCACATGTCACAGTGGTTTCAATCAGAATCATTTATTTCCATGACTCTGAGAGGAGTAGAATGCCATAGCAGTCTTACCCATGATCTCCAGATTATTTTTCTCGTTCTGGAAAGTCTGCTGTGCACGCCCAGCTATTCACACCCCATCCAGCAGACCCCGCTTCCATGCTCCTGAACTCCAGCTGCTCCAGACCATGATTTGTGGCCTCCTTCCATGCACGATTTTTTTTCCTGAAGCTTCTGCTTGCGTAGTGTTTTCTTTATCAAAGCAAACTGCAGGTGCGATCTCCCCAAGCACCTGATGGTTCTTTCACGTGTACCTTTCACGGATTAGCACCACTTTCCATGAATTCAGGACTTGCCCTGCTTGTTTGCCCTGAGGGGATGGAAACATGGAGCCATTTAATTTCTCCCAGGTTTCACCAGGTTTGAATTTGAGGGCTGGAGGTCATATACAGATGTGAGGATGAAGCTGATACTATAATATGCCATGTGCCGTATTTCGTTCCAGCTGAGACTTTCTTGGAATGTGTTTGCCCTCATAGTCCGCTGCCCCTGATCGCCTTGTTGGCCTGCCTTCTGGATTCTCCTGGCATCCTCTTATTTCTTCAGCTCCTGTCATCCGATGTCTCTCTTCACTTTCCTTTGGCCTTTGCTCATCTCTTCATTTCTGTTGATGCCAGCCCCTGCTTGCTGGTTTGTGTGTTCTATCACTTCTTTGAAGTTTTTTCATCGACAAGTCCACTGCATTCTGAACTCTCCATTTCCTGCTGTAATCTATTTTGGGTTGAATTGAACTTACAACTTTGTCTTCTGAGTCATTGAGTTTTTTTTTTTTCAGAAAGCTTGCTTTACTAAGCCCATTATTCTCGAGGATGCATTTTAGGAGCAGCTTCAGTTTTTGTTAGCAGCAGTAGAATGCAATGTCAGTGAGACCCGGTAGGAAGCCTGGTGGGTTTCTTTGTATGTTAATATATTTTGGCCTCCACTGATTCGACTTTAATAGTACTACACAGCCTTGTCAATGTCCAGAAGGTCTATTTTATTGTGTATTTCTTTGTGGAGAACTTCATTGAAAACCCATTGAAGTATTCTTCAGCATCTTTTGGGATATTCTTTGGGGCTTGATACATTTTGAGTGCAAGTTGAATCATCATGTCTGAAACTGATTTGCTAAATCGAGTCACACCACGTCGATGTCAAGGTTTCTTCATTAGCTCCTGGGGTTGCATCCTTGATCATAGTGGCATGTTCTGCACAACCAGACACCCCCTACAATACTTTCTGTCTGGACTTATACATCCAGATTGTCATTGTCTGCCAGATGCTGATTTTAATAGTATGTGAAGCCATTCAAGGACTTTGGGACACTGTGCTCCTTGAGGTCCAAACGAAAATTTGACCCTGGTTTTCTTTACCACTTTTTTCATCATCTAGTATTATTGGCTCGTCATTGACATTTTTCTCTTGCGCTGCATGTCACACCAAGCCTTGATTTCAAGAGATGTTTCGCTCTGAGGATCAGACTATTTAGCTGAAATGCTGCCTGAGAGCCTTTTTCTCCACTTTGAGAGTCGCTGACTTTGAAGGCTCGAACCGTTTCCTGGTGTATTTTGACGGGTCTATGAAGAATTATTCTTGAGTTTACTTCTATCTTGCCCATACTTCTTCTCACTGCTTCTGTTTTGCTGGGGGGACTTTGTCGTGCTTTCGGGTCTTCCCAGAGATTTCCCCTAGTCCTTCGTCTCAGCTTTTAAGGTAAAGCTAAAGAGGCATGACAAACTTCTATTTATGAGCGATGGCTTCCGTGTGCAGAGACATTTCGGTTTGCTGGTGTATAAAGGCTTTTTATTTGAGGACAGACATCTGGTGTAAAGAGCAGCTCACAGAGAGAGAGAGAGAGAGAGAGAGAGAGAGAGAGAGAGAGAGAGAGAGAGAGAGAGAGAGAGAGAGAGCACTAAACCTGCTGACAGGAAAGTCTTCGAACCTATTGTCTCTTCTCCCATGAGTGGAGCGCTTCATAAGCTGATCACAAAGCATATGGTAGGACTTACCAGGAGAGCTTCTTCACAGCTGCAGGAAATGCTGCACAGCTTGCAAAGAAAGAAAATGATACTGTGAAAAGAACCAAGAGAATCCCCTGACACTCTACTGTAAGACGTTTGGGAAATCTTTGAGGTCTTTGCGGGATTTGATGCACACAGTACAGCCACTTTTCCCCAGTATTTTGGAGAGTCCAAATGAAACGGGTGTCCATTCTTCTGCGCTTTACATGATGGCATAGACGAGGTGGCTTTTTTCATCTCCTGTACCACTCATGTGGCCTTACCTCTATGCCACTCATTCAGGCTCACCATCCACAGCCGCGCTAACCAACCAACGTCAGGACGCCTGGTGAAGTAACAGCCTTCTGCTACTGTCTTGATTTATTTAGATGGCTCAAAACTGCACTATACAGAGGTGAACTAAAAAGTCATGTTAGTAGAGTTTGTGAAAATAAAAACGACAGCTGAAAAGTTCTGTCAGATCCGAGACGATCAAGTACCTGAGCACGTCAACGAATTTGGCAAAGCAGGTCTAGTGACCTTGTTAAGAGCAGTCAAAGCCAAAGCCAAGCAGTCCACACCCTCCAGTGAAAGAGCACAGGTGTGCAAAGACACCAAGGCAATTTTCATTCTATTGTCTGAAAAACAAAGATGAAAAAGGAATCGCCAAATATGAATATTTCGGACAAAACAAATGTAGGCAAGATAAGAAAGACAGCAACAAAGATGAGTTTTTGAAGCTGGAAGTCTCCAGTGTGGAACCATCTTTTCTGATCCTGTTTACATGGAACCATCTTTATTGATCCTGCTTACATGGAACCATCTTTATTGATCCTGCCAACCTGGAACCATCTTCATTGATCCTGCTTACACCAGGTAATTCAGTACTGGAAATGGCAGCTATGGTCTCTTGACGGCATGAAAACATTTCACATGTCATAACTAATTCTATGCTGCAATAATAACTTTTTGAAAAACTTTCCACAGCAACACGGAGACGCTGAAGACATTTTAAATCCATTTACACATCCCATTTTACTGTGGTAAACAAAAAAAGGTTTAAGGCACCAGCTGCCGTGGCGAAGTGGTTAGTCGCAGACTCCTGGCTGGGAGGTCATGCAGTTAAAGACTGGAACTGAAATCCGTAGCATCATCTTTGTCATCCTTACTCTCATCGATCAGCATAAAAAAGGTCTCAAATTCTGTGGCCCTTCATACCCTACTCTCATAGTGGCGTCAGTTTCGATGTCCTCTCCACGTCTGTGGTCTTCATTTGATTCTGTCGGGGTCACCAGTATCGGCGAGTCTACGGGGACAGTTGTTGGACGGATATGGTTGCACCCTGTGGAGGGAGAGCTCCCCTCACACCGGCTCCACAACTATTCAATTATTGTCGTCAGTAGGGGGCTCAGTAGGTGGTGTCCTGCGTATGGTGGATCAGAACAGGCGCCGCTGAAACCACCGAAGTGACTCGGCAGTAGTGCAATGTCTCCTCCTGTGTGTTGCCTCTTGACGACTCGACATAGTCTGCTTCCAGTGAATTGCCGGTGCCAGGGCTGCGGTGGGCTGGCCTGGGCTGCGGTTATGGACGGGGTGTCGGAATGAGCGGCGTGGGTCCACTGCCACTGGGGTGGCACAGAGAATGGAACGATAAAACAAAAAGGTTTATAGCTGAAAGAGATCTGTTTTCACATTTTGAAAAGGTAAAGAAGTCACACTACAGATAATCTAGGAAAACATTTTTTGCAAAGGAGCCTCAACCTCTGCCTTTACTTTTGGGTTTTTTTTTTCTTTTTTTTTTTTTTTTTTTTTTTTTTTGACCAAAAACCTTGATTTCAACAAATTAAGTTCTGATCAGAGACGATTCATTAAACGAAATCATTACTGGGTTTTCTTCTGAGAGAGACACCACTACACTGTTTTAGGGGTCATGAAGGAGTGAGCACACTCCACATAGTCAGGATTAGTCACATCAAGGGCACTGACGTACCTGCTCTGCTTGTAGCTCCCCAAGAATTGCACTCTAGTTTCTGTAGAAGCAGATTGGAGTTTTACAAAGTGAAGCGACTACAGGCAGAAATGTAAACGCATCTTTAAAAGTGTTTATAGTAACTCCGAAAAACAACGTGGACAAACCAATCACAAAACAAAACACGACGCGTTTCGACTTGTTATGTCTTAATCAGGCAAGATAAACAACGCTTAGGACAACGGAAGTGAAGAACGAGCAATAACTTAGCCTTGTCAAATTCATCGCAAGATGGGCTGAATTTAAGCAAAGATTAGTGATTGCTTTACAAGTAAGCATGTTGTTGCTGCTCATCAAATACGCTTACAAACTTTGAAACATCACCATTTCTACCATTACAGGTTCAAACTCAACAACTCATTTTGCTGGTATTGGGAAACAGACGCAATGGAATGTATTGCCATGGAACCAAATCACGAGAGCAGCTTGGTACAAGGTGTTTTTTCCAGACTAAGAAATGTTTGATTTGATGCTTATTAACACTTCGTTTGCAACATGTGTGACCTGTTCTTCACGCCCAACAATCCATCATGTCCTATATACAATGTGTCACGGAGCCAGACAACGACCAACAAAAGACGCCCCTTTAGTTGAACAACAAACATTCACGTTTTGAGTATCGATGTTATAAAGAACAAATGGAGAGGGGGGGGGGGGAGAATCTGAGATTTGCCACCTGCTAATAACAGTGGGTGGGAGTTTTGAAGAACAGGAACTGACCGCTTCTTTTGAGCCCAAACTTAAGACCGAAAAATTCACTTCTCCTGGTTTATCAAAACTGACATCACGTTACTGTTCTTTTGAGACAGACGTGCTGTACAACCGGGTGTTGTCAATGCACACATCTGACCCTGTGTGTGTGTGTGTGTGTGTGTGTGTGTGTGTGTGTGTGTGTGTGTGTGTGTGTGTGTGTGTGTGTGTGTGTCGGAGTGGGAAAGCTGAGCTTGGTGAATAAGATTGATTTGCATATTTTCTGTTTACCTGGTCATGAAATCGTAAAGGGCTTGATGAAATAACATTTTGACACGTTATGATCATATCCTTTACTGCATATCCATACAAAGAAATGGGACGACAAAAAGACAACTTCAATGGATTTTGTTCTTGTTGCCTACCACCCAAGAAACTGTACATAATCACTCAACAAAGTGCACACAGACATTCAGCCAAGTTTACATAATCATTCACCAAGGTGTAACTATTACTTAACAAACTGTGCACAGTCACTCACAAAAGTGTAACGAATTAATATCTTTGTTGTCTATAGAATCCGAGGTTCTTGTACAATGTTTAGAAAAACCGTTATTTTGTGTTATTAGTTGCATTTTTATTCATTGACTAGTCTATGTCATATCAGTATGTTTGTTTTTCATGGTATTTCAAGTGAAAAGAGCAGAACCAGTTAAACCAATGATTTGGTCTACCATTACTGTTAACCGTTTTCGTAAGATGGTTAGGTATTTTACTGGAAAATAGCGGTCATCACATAATAGTGTGTTATTTCTACCAGAAGTAGCTTTCCCCACATTCACTACACACACATACAAAAAAAAAAAAAAAAAAAAACAACCAATTGTTAGGTAGGCACCCAAGGCCTGACCAGTGCATCGGGCTAATGCGTAGGTTAGACATCTGCTAAGTCGTAGCTACGAGACCCTCTTCTTCAATCTCTCATCTTAGATGTTAATTCATGTAGCCATCAGCTGAAAATCATGCGTAGTGTGGTCTCAAAACTTAGCGGATGTGGTGTAGCGTATAGTTATGGACTAGTCCGCACGCAGTGACGCCTCCTTGATAAAACTGAAACTATAGCTTTCCCCACAGTTAATTTCTGTTTTCACGACAGCATCAGTTTTCTGGTGATCATTCTATCTTTGACATCGGAGGCTGCCCAACAGCTAAGAACGGAATGAGCCCACGCTGTGACAGTCACTGCCGTCCTGCCGTGTTCTCGTTCAGTGCATTCCTGGTGTGAACCCACCTGTCCTCTCCCAGTACCTTCCGGTGAGGAAGGCAGAAAACAAAGGAACAAAACCAATGACCATTAAAATGGAATAAGAGTCCATACTGATTTGATCTGGGGACTAGTCATTGTGTGCAGGCATGACTGGTCATTAGCTATGGTATGGGCAGAAAGTCACAATTCACAATTCATATACAATGCAAACGGGTTCATGGAGTATAAGAAAATGTATCTATGTTTGTTTTTTTTTTTGTTTATCGCCTTTCTCTCTCTCTCTCTCTCTCTCTCTCTCTCTCTCTCTCTCTCTCTCTCTCTCTCTCTCTCTCTCTCTCTCTCTCTCTCTCATCATACTTTTTATCTTATTTTCATTTTAAAGTTTTCCCCTACCGTGTTATGTATTATCTTACGTTCCTGTCTTGTCCGACACCATGTATAAATCAAAGTTCTCATAAATCAAACCAGCCAAACATGTGGGCATGGAGGTGTGATACTGAATGTACTGATCGCGAACGTGGAAGTGATTTATGTTCTTAGAAGGTTCAAGACAAATACCCGTAAATATCTACACACACACACACGCGCGCGCGCGCACGCACGCACGCACGCACGCACACACGCACGCACACACACACACACACACACACACGCATACACACGTGCGCGCGCGCGTGCACGCTCGCACACGTACACACTCACACATATACACACACCCACACGCGCGCATGCACGCACACACACGCAGGCACGCTGTCATGCACACAGGCACACTCACAGACACACACACACGCACACACACACACACACACACACACACACACACACACACACACACACACACACACACACACACACACCACGTACATGCACACACGCGCGCGCGCGCACGCGCGCTCCCACACTCACATACACACACAACACACACACACACACGTGCGCGCGCGTGTGCACGCGCGCACAAGCGCGCGCACGCAGGCACACATGCACACATAGGGGCACACACACAGGCACACACGCGCGCACACACACACACACACACACACACACACACACACACACACACACACACACACACACACACACACACACACACACACTCACACACACACACATGGATCTGATGAAGAACGATCCGCTCTACTATTCTGGTTGGTTTTCTCTGTCAAGTCCTGATGGTGCAGCCGTTGAGGGGTTCCAGCAGGTAATCAGAATATTGCAAAACTTCAATGATGCCTTTAAGTTGTCTTTGAAGCTCTGTCTTCATCAGAAAACCCTCGATGCCACAGAAGCGCTAACGAAATATTGTTGGAGTCTGTACGCTTTATTCGTACGCTTGCACGTAACTGGCTTTCTTGCTTTCTTTCTTTTTCTTTTCTCTCTTTCTTTCTTTCTTTTCTTTCTCCCTTTCTTTCTTTCTCTTTTTCTTTTCTCTTTTCTCTTTTTAATCCGATATTTCTGTTTTTTTATCCGATAGTTTTTTCGGGTGTTTTTTTTGGGGGGGGGGGGGGGGGGGGGGGGTTGGCCTTTTGTGTTTTGTTTTTTTGTTTGTTTGTTGTCTTCTTTTTCGTGTTTTTTCCCCTTAGATTCCTCATGCATATTCTGTTCCTCCATTTTTTCATGTGGCGATGCTCGGTTTGTTCCGTTCTCTCATTTTTCCGTTCCTCCAACTTCTCCCCTCCCCCACTCCCCTTCCCTTGGCTCCCCCCTTCCCTCACTCCCCCTCCCTCCCTCAGTGGCATTTCTCTGCGCAGCTTCGTCAGGCCTCTCTCAAAGACAGCTACACGCCCTCTTCGTCAGTCCACAGAAAGGTTCAATGCCAAGTCGCCGAAAGGTGACTCCACTGAGGAGACACTGCACTGCTGCTGAGGCATTTTGGCGCTGTTCGATGGTAATACCTGTGCTGGGTCCCTACTGACGAGTGCGGCTGCTTTGTCGCGGAGCCAGTGTAAGCTCCCCCTGTCCGGAAGGTGTCCTCACAACCACACTGCGACAATTCCCATAAACTTGCGCTGAGAGCAAAGGCTTAGTTGGATAAATCTCCTCACAGACGGAGTATGCTAGTAAGGGCATTGTAACTGAGCTCACTACAAGATCAAGCTGTAAGGAGACACGTAATCGTGATCTTCCTATCAGTGATGATCACTGAGGAGGTGGTTGATGTCGATTAAAACGATGCTGTCGTGTGGTTCAGTTCTGATCTGAGAGTACGTTTCATCACTATATATCACAATGTCTTCTGCCATCAAACAGGCCCGAGAGATGTTCAAACATGCTGTGTTTGTAAAAAAAAAAATCTGAGACTCATAGAGGCAGTCATAGCTGGTGTCATGGTCAGACAGACTGATGAGCAGAGAGAGAGAGAGAGAGAGAGAGTATCGGCCGACTCCTTTTAAGCCATGATGGTGTAGATGTCATAGAGGCCCGCGAGTTTTATGTGAGGTGACGTCATCCGTGTTCTTTACGCTGCAGTCTCGTTAGTCCAGGTGCCGTCGAGTTGTACCAGCTCTTTTCCTCCATCGATCCGTCCAGCTCAGTATACCTTTTCCTCCACCAAGTTCTCTCGCCTCCTTCATACCCCAGCCTTGCCAGAGCAGAGTTTTGTAGCCGATGCCAGTACGTTTGAGCGTAGAGCATCCTTAGATGAAGGAGAAAGGTGCAGGCAAAGCAGTCATCAATCATCATGGCACTGACGTATCCAAGGCTTACAGTAACGCGTGGTAGGAGCAGGGGACAGAAATGGGGATGGAAGTAGGGGTAGATGAAAAAAAGTATGTTCAAGTGTGTTAGGAGTGTTTTATACAGGAAAAACCTTGAGACGACAACAGATGGTAGGGGTAGATAGATGAAAAAAGTATGTTCAAGTGTGTTAGGAGTGTTTTATACAGGAAACCTTGAGACGACAACAGATGGTAACGTTTGAATTTTGCTTTGGGAATGCATCTATATATTGCATGGATTTCTAGTCGACTATTGCTTTGTTAGTTTTCGTCCACGTGTGGTATCCAAAAGTACGCATACCATCCAAAAGTGCACATACATAGTACGATGTAGTTTTCCCTCACAACCAGTTCAGAAGACACTAGTTCTCAGTAACACCTCCCACCCATCCCCCGCCTTCTCCTCTAAAGACAGTAGAGAAAAAATGTAGAAAGAAAGTGAACAGAAAAAAAAAACTCGAAGCTGCCAAAAATAAGTTTTTAAAGAATGATCAACCGATGAAAATGAGCGTTTGCTTTGAGGATCCAAAATGCAAAGCAAGTCAAAAAGATACCCCATGACCTACGTTTTCAGCCCTTCTGTTAGGTATGACATACTCTCATTCAAACTCACAGCAGTGTTGAACGAAAAGGTTTCTGCAGAGATGGTAATATTATTCCCCATTACACAACACACTGTATGGAAAGCATATACCTGGTCCTTCTCAGGGCAGCCCATCATGAACCACTGTAAGTTCCGCAGAGCATCTTCAATCGTTTGACAACTAATCAGCTGAAGATGCTGAAGGCAGTGGGATCACACCTTTGGTTGTGGAATGTCTCTTCTCCACCTCCTACCGCTCCCTGCTCCCCCTCCCCTTTCCCCGGCACCTGTCTACGTTTACTACTATCCCTTCAGAGCTCTATATTCCAGATAAATGGGCTTGGAGGGGAACGACAGGGGTGAAGGCAAGGCAGGATGGTAATTGGTAAGACAGAGTAAGGGTGGCAGGAACAAGTCTTAGCTTAGTGGCTAAGCAAGAAGTGTGAATGGGAGATACTTATGATATGCGTACAGACACACTGCTTTTCAGCCCTGAAAGAAAACGACCAATGTGAACAATGTGTATGTTTCATCATGCTCCCCTTTCAACCTTCCTCTTTTATTTTCCACACGTACGCACGAGGACGCGCACACACACACACACACACACACACACACACACACACCACACACACACACACCCACACACACACACACACACACACACACACACACACACACACACACACACACACACACACACACACACACACACACACACACACACACAAAGATTCAAAAATTCAAAGATTCAAAGATTTAATCTTGCGACCCCTTTTGGGGCATGGGACTTGAAACAAATCAAACAAATGTAAATGAAACACATCAAACATCCAAAAATTTTCCCGATAATTAACACACTGGATATAATTTTACACAACTCTACGAAGTTTTTAAAAACTTCGCTAAGTTTAGCAGCACACACACACACACACACACACACACACACACACACACACACACACACACACACACACACACACACACACACACACACAAAGCAAGCGACGCAAGCGCGCACACGTGTACCCTATATGCATATACGATGTTCTGGTAACTGTAGGGTCCGATTAAATTCCAAAGACCAAAAACCATTGCCTAGCTTAGGTCTGTGGTTACCTTAGCACCTCCTGACCAGTCTGAAACTCCTCGATGACATAGTAGAACCGACCGACCGTCTGTAAAACCAGATTCTGCAGAAAGGAAACAGAGACTAACCAACAACTGAACAGAGCAACTGACATTAACTGTCGTGGATGCTAGATTTGTGGTTGGCGGCGAAGTGTCCTAGGCACACGACAACCTAGTGGTCGCATCCCCTTCAGAGCACAGTTGAGATCTTCTGCAGCAAACAACCAACACTTAACTCCTTGTTCTTTTCAACTGTCTAGTGAGAAGAGTACTCATTGTACTAATGTCAGAAATCATCAACAGCGTTTATTGATTTATTGTTGTCAGAGAGATCATCGCTCCACAGTTGAGACAGACACGTGAACAACATTGTTGATGTTGTCTGGGTCTTTATCACTGTAATTCAGAGACAGACACGTGAACAACATTGTTGATGTTGTCTGGGTGTTTGTCATTGTATTTCTGAGACAGAACACGTGAACAACATTGTTGATGTTGTCTGGGTGTTCATCACTGTACTTCAGAGACAGACACGTGAACAACATTGTTGATGTTGTCTGGGTGTTTGTCATTGTATTTCTGAGACAGACACGTAAACAACATTGTTGATGTTGTCTGGGTGTTTGTCATTGTATTTCTGAGACAGACACGTGAACAACATTGTTGATGTTGTCTGGGTGTTTTCATCACTGTACTTCAGAGACAGACACGTGAACAACATTGTTGATGTTGTCTGGGTGTTTGTCATTGTATTTCTGAGACAGACACGTGAACAACATTGTTGATGTTGTCTGGGTGTTCATCACTGTACTTCAGAGACAGACACGTGAACAACATTGTTGATGTTGTCTAGGTGTTTGTCATTGTATTTCTGAGACAGACACGTAAACAACATTGTTGATGTTGTCTGGGTCTTTATCACTGTACTTCAGAGACAGACACGTGAACAACGAGCCTGATGTTGCCATGGGCAGAACGTCACTGACAGGCAATGAACACCGCCCCTCCAACCATCCTGACTCGTGTTGCAAATTTCCCTGTTCCCAGACCACTCCGAACGCTGAGAACAGATTACAAAATCTTTCACTGGCACATCCGATCTCACTCATATCGTGGATCTCGTGTTTCTCCTACTGGTAGACGTCGAAGCCGAAGACGTAGAGGACGATGTTGTGGTGGGGTAACTTGTGGTGGTGAGATCAAACACCGCCTCCAGGTAATCAAGACACAGTGAGTCTGCCAACGAGGTGAAGGGGAGGCGCTCCAGAAATTAGAGTGGCCTCCCTTCTCCGTGACCAACAGGAGGAAGTTGCGGTAGCAGCGGAACAGGTCGGAGGCGATGGTGGAGGGGAGGACCCCGACGTGCTGACAAACAACGGTTCGTCCAGGCTGTTGATGCACAGCACGGGCACGGCGATGTCGTCCACGTCACGGATGGGGTGTTCCGCTTCCAGTACTCCTCTAGAGCGCCCAGGCTGTAGCCAGAGAGAGGATAAGGCTCTGGGTTTGCTGATATCTGCCGCCCCCCCGCCGCCCCCCCCCCCCCCCCCCCCCCCCTCTCTCTCTCTCTCTCTCTCTCTCCTCTCTCTCTCTCTCTCTCTCTCTCTCTCTCTCAGACCCGACGGGAAAGAAAGGCGACCTATTCCCTAGAGAGAGGGGGGGAGAGGAGAGAGAGGCCCCCTCTGGAGAGACCCCAGGATCTGGCCAGGAAGAGAGAGAGAGAGGAGAGAGAGAGAGAGAGATGTCCTACCCTACGCCTTCTTCATTTACTGAAGTTTTCTGTAGGTGAACTTCTCTCCATGATGACCCCCTTTCTTTTCTTTTTGTCCTTTGTCTTTTTGTTGCAGGAGACATGAACGACTGGAAAAACTACGTCACTGTCACCCTCGATGAGAAGTTTAAATCGGGTGCTCAAAAGAGAGAGCAGACAAATGTCCATTCTCTGCCAAGCACACTGCCTCTGATCAATGAACGTTCTCTCCCAGATTGCCAGACAGACCATGTAGCTTCAGACTGACCATATAGCTTTCTCTGCCAACGATGCAGATTAACCGACTCTTAGACTGACCATCTAGCTTTGTATTCCAACTATTCGGACTTTTCATCTTGCTCTGCTGCCAACTATTCAGACTGACTGCCCAGCTTTCTGTACCAACGATTCAGATGACCATTTTTTCTCTGCCACTCATTTAGACTAGTTTTCTGTGACACTGTTCAGACTGGTCATCTAGCATTTTAATGCCAACTATTCAGACTGACCATCTAGCTTCTAATGCCAATTAATCAGCCTGACCATGTAGCTTTTTATGCTAACTGATCAGACTGACCATCTAGCTCTGCTGCCAACGATTCAGACAGATCGTTTTTTTCTGTGCCAACTATTTTGGCTAGCTTGACTTCTTTGCAAACTAACTTACCTTTTCTATAAAGTAATTCAATTGACCATTTAGCTTTCCGTGCCTGCTATTTAGACATGCTCACTAGCGTTGTTGGCTAACTCTTCAGACTGACCATTGAGCTTTCTGTAGCAATTACTCAGTCTGACCATCTGACACCTCTGCTAACTACTGAGACCCACTCATGTGACTATTTGTGTCATCTGCTGAGATCAATCATTCCTTGCTGGGGTCTGTAGGAAGCTGCCAGGTAAGCTGATCCAATGGGAAATGCTCTGTCTGTCAAATGTGGCAGGTGAACCTGATATAGCAATTATAGACCGCCAGTGCCACTAGAAGTGTACTTGCCAGTGAGTGCGAACGTGGGAATAGGTGCATTTGGAATTTTAATAGATAAGCTTATTAGACATTGATTTCATTGATAATTCCACAAGAAGCTGAGCCGACGAGGTCTAACGTTGTTGTGATTGCACCAAGTTGTTGCCGCTGTTATTTGTCTTAAGCTTGTCTCTGAATGTAACAAGATGATATGTGTTTATGAGACCATCGGGTAGGGCTTGGAAAGGAATATCCATTTCATCTTCTTTTTCTTAATTCGAGCAATAGCAGGAGAGTGGAAGTTGGTGAACGAGAGAACACCTGCATGGTTGAATCAACGCAAACAGTTTTGTTGCACATCGTGTTATGTCCACTTGAAACAGATTGCTGAAGTCCCGGCATTGACTTCTGGTTAATCTTATGAAATATTTTGTGTTGAAATTTCTGTTCACACAGCAGACTGATTGTTTTGGGAGTACCTTCTGTCCCTGAGATAGCCCTGATTTAAAGACCACCTGATCAGTGTAACTATGTAAGCAAAACAAATTAAGATACTGCCGCCGTAGTTTACATTCTGATCAACAGACGTTAGACTCTTTATACCTTTTTCTGTACAAGTTGCTTTGAAAGTCATCTGTGACGCTGTGTATGAAGACAGTTGTAAAAACAGCTTACACATTTGACTTCATGAGCAATCATTGTACAGTTTTCTTTGACCCATTAATGTGATTAATGTCATGGGTGTTTGCTTCAAACATTGTAGCCTGTCCCCTCCTTATGCAAAATGTACTGCCTAGTTCTGAGACAGACCCAGAGAAATTTCTTCCAGTCAGGCCAGTCAGCTGGGATCATTTCTGGCAAAATCACAATATTCAAACAGTGCACTGACTGAGCAAATGATATAATGCCAGGCACTTTTTAATTTATAATGCCTGCATGCAAGATCAATTTTCGTACTGTAGGAAGAACCAAAAAGTGTTGCGATATGGGATGCGGATTGGGGTTGTAGACAACTACATTCGGGAGGCAGAGTAGGCCTAAAGAGAGAAAGGCCAGGGGTTACTCGGGGGAAAGCGCCAAGACACATCTTGCCGATGTAGGACGTGCATCGGGGTTGTAAACTAAAAAGTTCAGTTTTCACGCATGGGGGGAAGCATCAGAAAGTGTTCAGAATGTGGGAAGTGATCATCTGCCTTTGTCAGAAGGTTGAATCGAGAACTATATTTAAACGTACTTCCAATCACGTGACATTTAACTCTTTAAAATGCTCAACTATGAGGAAACTATAACACAGAGTGTTCACACTATTTTTGTTCTTTTTTGTGGCATCAGTTGTCGGATCAATGGAGCACCTAAGGCGGTGACGTCCCCCCCCCCCCCCCCCCTCCCTTTTTTTCCCCTCCTAAGGCCCAAATCCACCTCTTATTGTTTTGGTGCTTCACCCCGTCCTTTTCATCTGAAAAAAAATGTCCACTACTAGCTTCCCCCCCCCCCCCCACCCCCTTTTCTTTTTGTCCAACCAGTCTCTTACCCACGATGCATAGTCTGTATGTTGTCTTACGAAAGGACATGCTCTTGCTGATTTTAATGATTTTGGATTTTGATACAAAGTATCTGGGTTTGTTAATGTTCTAATGTGTAATGTGTGGTGTAAAGGCACACTCTCTCTCTGATAATGTGCTGCTTATACAAAGAAAAACAACAGACAGACAGAAAAAAGAAGGAAAGAAGGGAAGGAAGGAAGAAAGAAGAGGAAGAAGGAAGTAAGACAAAAACGGAAAACACAATTCGTAAGCAGTGTAAAAACAAACAAAATAACAAAAATAAATAAATGTACAGTTGTTAAGCAAATGTGAAACAGAATAAGCTACAGACCTAGATGTGACCAGGGAGAGTGTTCACACTAGTTTCCAAGATAACAAGTGCGTTGTGTGTTTTTAATATTTCCTAACTCACCACTGAGTTGGCTATGACTTTAAAAAAATGATTGGCTCGTAGTTCTTTGTTCAGCAACGAAAAAGCATAGAAACCATTCATTAATTTCAGTCTGGTTAGGTTGGTACAGTGCAGCTCTTGTTACAGATTATCATTTATAAGAGAGAGAGAGAGAGAGAGAGAGAGAGAGAGAGAGAGAGAGAGAGAGATGTGTGTGTGTGCGTGCGTGTGTGTGTGTGTGTGCGTGCGTGCGTGCGTGCGTGCGTGTGTGTGTGTGTGTGTGTGTGTGTGTGTGTGTGTGTGTGTGTGTGTGTGTGTGTGTACACGTTCATGTATCTGCGAGCTTATTCCGTGTGTTTTTTGATTCGTTTGAAGAGGAATGCCTCTCTCTCTCTCTCTCTCTCTCTCTCTCTCTCTCTCTCTCTCTCTCTCTCTCTCTCTCTCTCCTCTCCTCAAATGGTGCGGGGGAAGGGAAGGGGAGAAACCTCCCATGTGTGTATGTAGTATGAATACACAATGTGTCCGCCACTCTTTCATCTGTTTCCTTTCATCATAAAGCATGTGAATTAGAAGACGTGTTTTCCGCTTTTGTCAATTTGATTATTTGTTTGTGATAGATATGTGAGCGATTGTATTGTAATTCCTCTTCTGAGATGATAAGATTGATTTCATGTGATTTGGAGAAAGACGTGTTTTTATTTGCAAGCGGGCTGTAGTGAAAATAGTTCTACCAGGTGACAGGTTAAGGTACTTATTGATTGATGTCAGTCTATAGTCTTAGCTACAAATCTGTTATCATATACAAACTTCTTCCAAACTGACGTGTTTGAAAAACTGCCGAAGACAACGACGACAATGGCTGCTGGACTTTTGTTCGTGTCCCAAGCAGCGTAGTGACGTCAAAGACTTAAGACTGCATGCTGATCAGTACAGTTATGTCAAACACCTTGATCTGTATAATGACTTGTTTACGTGTTGGCCACTGACGCTCTATCTCAGGTGGCTTAAAAAATGACCCGTACAGGGACATCACAGACAGTTGTTTCCATAACAAGCAATACGATCCCATCAATATGCATGTCAGCTGCATTGTTTATATGCTTCTGTATTATACGCTGTTCGTGTGTTCAAAAAACGGGTGTTCAAGAGGTCCTGACTCTTTCAGTGTACACCCAAATGGGGATGCAAATGGCTTCTTGAAGTATTGAATGGTACATTCCATGTTGTATCCAGCCATGCTGTTTATAGGCTAGCCACAGAGGAAAGCAGCAGAAGAGTTTTAAAAGAAGAGAATCTCCAGGCACACAAGTGTCTATGGACATCATGGTATTTCAAACTGATCTCCTGAATAATCTGACCCAACCACAGCCAGCTGCAGAGCACTGGACCAGTGCCTACCCACTGCCGTGGACAATACGCCATGCAGACACGTCGACTGGTCTCTGTCCTTCACCCATCTCTGTGCTTTAGCGCTTTGGGATCTGACTTTTACCGGTTAGGTTGAACGGGGACGTGCAGAGAGAGCAAGTGTCGATCTACTGACCTAAATGTCCATGGATTGTTCAGGCTACCAGGAATCATGTCAGTAACAGTGTGTACTGTGTGCTAAGTGTACGTTGTTCTATGCAATATTTCTTACATGCCCAAACGAGAACTATGATTCAACATCACTTGCAGAAATTGGGTAAAACTTAGATTACAGTCTCCAGCCAGCTTCTCAACTCAGGACCTTCCACAAGAATGACGGAGCAGTCCACTGAGCAGACCTCTTTGTATTGTATGGTATTGTATCGTGTTGTGTTGTGTTGTGTTGTACTGTGTTGTATTGCATTGTAATGTGTGTCCCTTATGTAATATCAAAAAGAAAAGCTACTTGCTGGTAAATTTAGTTCAAACTGTAGTCTACTCGGTTTGCGTTTTTTTTGCTTTTTTGCTTCGATGTTTCCTTCATGTCCGTTTTACTTTGTGTAACAAATGTTTATGGGCGAAACTTACAGAAATGCTGCTAATGTAAGGACTTTGTGCACTGTCCTCTTTTTACGTCCCTGTAAGTGTAAATAGTTCGAGTAAAAAAATAGTGAACTGGTATTTGCAAACTATTATCAAAAACGCCGTCGCAAATCGTCTTATAAAGAAACACTAACATGAGCAAAACAGTCTAGAACACTATGGGTGTGTTTCTAACGTATTTTTTCTGCTTGAAAATGGACAGAATCGTCTTCACTAAACTTCTTGCGCACCTGGAGAGAAACTAATATCCACTGTCATCAGTCTGTCTGTCCCCACAAGGACAGCGTAGTGAAACGCACGGCTTAAAAGTAGTGAAGGACATCTTCTTGGCCTCATAAATTCAAATTTATGGATGACCTATATCCGGCTGTAGCTTGACAATAGAAAGATGCTTGCCTTTCCTTGGGGATTTCTTAATCAGTTCTCTTACAAAAATCGCTCCTGATAAACAATGCTAACGTTCATCACTTAGACCGCACACAGCATTGATGACTTTTAAGACGGCAGTCTCACTTTCAAGTGACATTTCAAACCTCTGCATAGCTGCAAGCTGTACAGAATAACTGCATCTACCATTACTTTTCGACTGAGAAAAAGAAACGGTCTGGGTTGTATTTTATTTAGTAATATTTAATGTAAATTTCACTTCCTGCCGCAATCCTGAAAACTTGCTTGACAGGCTCTAAGAATGTTGTTCGTCTCATAACTATTTCTGTAGGTGCACATTCTTATCTATCTGAGCTCTTCAGATGTACTGAAGAATCCGTCACGTTGGTGCTCAATTGGTGGTAAAGACAAGAGGCCATAATCAGATGTCCTTTTCTTATTAAGCTCTGTCAGTATGGAACAAACTGCCGGAAACAATTTGACACTTGAAGTGACTCATTTTCCTTAATTCTGGTTAAGAAACTTTCGCTGCCTAGGCTTTAATCTCGACAGTAGATCCTGCACCAGTGAATCTGTTCTGTATGTGTTTGTACATGGGAATAGAGAGGGAGAGGAGAAGTTGGAGTGCGGGTCTTTGTGTTTGCATGTGAGAGCATACAGGAGGAAATCAGAGGCATGGAGGGAGAGGGGTTAGAGATGGCTGATATGGTTGTTGTGATAGATGAATTTTGATTTGATTAACAAGTACGGTAGTTTTTTTTTCTCTCATGATAAAGTGATAACAGGCCCATAACCCTGAAACTCAAACAAACATGAAGACGAACAGTCACAAAAAGCAGGCAACCTCACTTTGATTGGTATGACAGGAAACCTTGAACTCGACAGGGAGCATTCAACAGTAAATAAGAAACAAGTGGGGTAACTCTGCTCCCACGATGAAGTAACTACAAGCCCATAACTCCAAACGAATGCTGCTAATGACACCAAAGCGCCTGGCAGAAATGACAACACAGTGCACACAGAACAACCAAGGACACATCCTATAAGAAAAAGGATGTTCCGAGCTTGCCCACATATCCTGTACCTGACACTTCTACACACAGCAACACAACGCACATATCCTGTACCTGACACTTCTACACACAGCAACAACGACTGGAGAAATGAACACACACGAATTAACATTTAATCAAGACTGGCACAGCCTTTTCGATCTGGAATACAGTCAAACAAACACGCGGACAAACAACAACGGATACAGGTAACCTCAATTTGATTTCGAATGAACGGAAATGTTAACTGAAGCAGAGAACAGTAAACAATAAATAACAAGCAAGTAGGGTAACTTTTGTTCCCACGACGAAATAATTACGGGCCCTTAACTCCAAGCGAATGCAGCTGACGACTCCACATCGCATAGCGGAAATGATAACACAGAGCCCATGAACAAACAGGTGTGGAACATCCTTTGTTGGGGAGGGGATGTGTCTGTTCTGAGCACCCTGCTGAATGTTCTCCAGTGCTTTCAGCAAATCAAGATTATTTTGCCGATGTTGAGATTTTAGTTTCCTGGGGTCCTTCAAGTGTGCGAACTCCAGTACACATGTAGGAGTATCCCGACTTTGATTTTGAGGGACGAAGAGTACTTGGAGAGTAATTCGCATATATAGAGGGATAATGACATATACATATCAAGCTATCCCTGTGCGGGGAAGGCGTCTCACCTCCACCAACAGCTACTTGCTCGGTTTTCCAGCTGCTTTAAGGAGAGGCCGTTGGGTTAGATGTCGACGCCTTGGTTCAGTGACCATCAACCTGCAAATAGATATCGATGACCGTTAGGGCAAACACCCAGAGGAAGGCTTCAATCTTTCAGATGGCTTGCACCATATTGGCTACGGGTCGAAGTAAGCACTTGTGGTATTCGATCCTGGCATGTGGAGAGGTCTGGGCTGTTGGCACAATGGGTAGTTTAGGGGAATCGAACATGAGTTAGAATTAGATATGTATTAACTACACGGTACCCTACTCTTTGATGACTGTGTATAGGGGTGCACTAGTGATTCCATTGGTTCAGCCAAAGTAATTTGGAGACTCATTTGTTCCATTTTTACCATTGTTGGTGGAAGCCATTGTGGTTTTTGTGGTTTGTGGTGTGATGGTGGTGGTGGTGGTGAAGGTGGTGTGTGTGTGTGTGTGTGTGTGTGTGTGTGTGTGTGTGTGTGTGTGTGTGTGTGTGTGTGTGTGTGTGTGTGTGCAGTGATTCCATTGATTGAAGAAGTGTGACTTGCTGCCTCTTTGTTCAAGAACTGATCATAAAAAAAACCTAAAAAATGTATTCTGTTGAACGTGCAGTCACCTCACTTTGAAACTCATTATAAGACGCTCCAAAAACAGTGAAAGTGTGACTCACTTGGGGAAGGTGAAGTTATTCCGTCTTGCTGAGGGCTGAGGGAAATACACATAGGCGAGAAGCGGAGGTTGCTTTAGCCTTGGAGCCAACGACCGTAGAGAATTGTCTTCTGTGGAAGGCTGGGAAGACAGCAAGACGTGTCAGCCGGTTGAGGCCTAGAAAGGGAGCTGCCAGTCGACGGCGGGGTGTCTGCAGCAGTAAAGACCCACGGGACAGGCCAAGAGAAGTCCTTTCCTTAGAGAGGACAAATCGCAGTGGAGACTGGGATTTGGCCAGTTGGTCGGACACGAACAGTGCGGCAGCTTCGGGGAGGAGGTCAATGCGACCGTGGTGGCAGTGACTGATGTGGGATCCAACCTGTGCAACCAACACTGTTCAACAGACGGCAAGTTCCCAATGTTTATTTCTCTCCTGTGTTTATGTGTGTAGGCAGAATATTGGAATATTGTCTTCCAGGTTTATCAGTTATCTGTTTATCTGGATGTTGATACTTTATTGGTTTATCTGTGTGTTGTTTACATTTTCTATGATACAGATGAATGTGCTGTATGGTGAGGGGTGGAGGCTTGGAGCCAAGTAGATAAAACCATTCCTCTTAAAATGTTTACGATTTCCCGTCACCTTTGTGAGGGCCTGATGTTAGTGACAGAGTGCGTGCCCCTTTGTGAAAGCACAGTTTGTTTATGAAGATATGAATGCTTCTGCCTATACCTCCATGCATCCCTCTATTACTTCCTTGTCGGACCAGTGACACCTTGCACTCGTAACACAATTTTATAGTATCGTAATGGTTTACTTAGTGAAAACGCCACAAGTCACAATATGTATTTCATGGAAATGTATGTGTATTGAAATAATGAGATTGTAATAGCAATTAATTTTTTTGTTTCTCAGAAGAATAATTAGAACTTTGTTGTCATTTATTTTCTTTAGCATCAGAGTTGTAGTTCATTTCATTCGTACTAGCAAGGCTATGTCAGACAAAAATAGTAAACTCAGGTTTTAATGGCAGTCA
Organism: Conus betulinus; assembly: GCA_016801955.1. Taxonomy (NCBI): domain Eukaryota; kingdom Metazoa; phylum Mollusca; class Gastropoda; order Neogastropoda; family Conidae; genus Conus; species Conus betulinus. Next base: position 176,302 of record JADBJO010002612.1, on the reverse strand, counting down.
TAGGAACGATCCTAATATGTCGTTTTAGTTTCACAAATGCAGTTTATAAATTACGTGTAGCCATAAACATCCTGAGAAAAATAAGTAGGTAGTTTGTATGGTGTCGCGGTTTGGTTCCATTAATAAATTCCACACCCTTTTGCATATATCTGTCTATCTATCTAGGTAGCTAGTTGGCTATACACAGAGAGAGAGAGAGAGAGAGAGAGAGAGAGAGAGAGAGAGAGAGAGAGAGAGAGAGAGAGAGAGAGAGAGAGAGTTTTTTTGATGTTGTATATCCCGACGTGAAATACTTATGAAACAATGTATTCATGTGCGTTTGTATGGAATCTTTAGCCGAGACTTTAACGTTTGCAGTAATCTGTTTTCTTGTGCATTCTTTCGCCGCTCAGACACGAAAGTCCACATATTTAAAACCGGAGCGAGGGCGGAAGTAATAGGTAACATGAACACAATCATAGCCGTATGAAACTGATCTGATGTACCATTTCCACTAACAACTTTGACACACGAAAGACCAAATGAAAGCCGGGAGACACAATCAGTGTGAGCCACTTTTACCAGAAAACGAACTGAAGAATACAATGAGCTTGTGTTAGAGTCTGCTAAAATTCGGTATTTCGGCATTTTTTGACACACGCTGATTTGACAAACAATTACCACAAAGCTGAAGAGACAGTTGAAGGCGACGATAAACATAAACCTGTCTAAACGTTGATTTGGGTGGTGGCAATCAAGCTGAAAGGGACGACACAGACCAGACTGACCATACAGTTCTGTTTCTGACAGACCGGTAAGGAGCAGCGTTACTGTCAACACGATTCCAAACAACCACATTGTTGTGCAAATTACAACTGTTTTAATGTAAGTGAATCTCCATGTTGTTAAAGGGAAGTAACACAGTATGATGTGATCCATAGCCATGAGCCAAGTACCATTATTGACACCTCATAGGACAAAAAAGAAAGAAAACCAGCCACCTTGCAAATAATAGTGTTGGGCCACGTGTTTTGGATCTGCATATAGTGTCATAGAACATTTCATTGGCTACTGTCACTATGCCTGTGTGGATTCCCATCAAGATATTGGCAACATAAAATTGGGTCATGAAAATTATAGTAATGGTAGTAAACATGCTTGTTATTCTGAGCATAGTTGTGAGACAAACGATGTTGCCCAAACAGAGAGACTATGGTAATCAACCAGAAGAAAAATCCTGTGCAGCTGGCTTGGGAGCAGCATTGTACAGGAATGGAGCCTGGGAGGCGGTGCTGAACATCGTATTTTACTGGGCTCTTTGGGCAGTAAATTTGCACAGCAAAATACGTATTTTGAAGCAGAGACAGACTTCAACATGCTTAGTGGGGATAATATATCTAAAGGAATGTGCGCACTGGGTTTTCTCGGATGTCTAGTTCAGTTAACTGTGGTGCATTTTTGAAATCTCTTGGTTGGATTCGATTGATAGAACAAAAAGACAGATTTAGAGATCGCAAATTAGGTAAATAGAGAAGCCCAAACGTGTCCAGATTAACGAGACTTGTACTGGATAAGTCAAGTTTCTCAACTACGTAATGTATGGTATTATATATTTCTTTCAGGGAATTTATAGGATTGTTTGCCAGTATAAGAATTCTCAAGTTTGGTAACCTCCCTAAAATGCCCGTTCTTATAATTCTCAATTTGTTATCAGCTAAGTTCATAACCTGCAAGTTGGCAATTTTGTTACTGAAATATTCATTATTGAACAAAGTGAAAGATCCAAATAAATCAAGTTTGCTTTACAATTAAGATCTTCCAAACTCATGCCCGAGCCTCGGGCATCCAAGAAACGTAACTGAGGGAAGTGGTCAATAGAGAGAAGAACCCTGAGCACCGGAATGACTGACCCTGACAAATGCAACTCTGCACAAGACATATCACACGACCATTCATCATCTCGCTGTGGGCACTGACTGACCCCAGCCATCACACAGATGGTCACGGTGGACACAAATTCTGGATGCTCTGCAGCTGTAGAAACCAGGACACATCAGCAAATCACAATCTTGCTCATCCTCGCCGTATGTACAGTCAGCGAATCCATTGCATCGAGTGTAGACAGGGAGGCAATAGAACAGTCAGCTGTGCAGCTATAATGAGTGTCAGGGCATCGTTCAGAGAATTTCATCATCTGCTGAATAAAGTAACCTGCTCCATCATGGTTGATGAGCAGTTTCTGATTCTTGTCTGCATCCCTAAATGCTTTAAAACCTAAAACGTCCCATCCACAGTTGACTTCATCGGAATCGTCAAGACAATCTGAGTAGTCGTTGCATCGTTGACTAATACGGACATACTGAATGTTATTGCATCGAAATCCTGTCTGCGATGGGTATTTACAAAACGACTCATCACTGCTGTCTGGACAGTCCTGCCTGAAATCACACACTAAATCATATGGCACTGTGGACATGTCCCCGTCGCATAGGAACATCGGCACTGTAATGCTGTGACCAGGCAGATTCTGCCCATTTCTCTGAGCGGTTAAAGCTCCAGACGGACACGCCTGTAAAACCATTGTTTTCCAGTGATGGCTACTGGGATCGCATGACAGGAAGACATGAGACAGAGAACCATTTTCATAAACAAGCATAAACTGTTTTGTCTGAGCAAAGTGGACCACAGGAGCGTGAATTTGTGGAATCTGTGCAGTTTGGACAGTCAACAACTTTCCTGAGCGCTGCTTTGTTTCACAAAGTACATTATTTTGCAATACAAGTCTCAGGAGCATAACGATATCCAAAACCATCGAAGAAAGTTTATAACCGAAACGTTTCCTCTCGGGCATATGACGAACTTTCAAAGTGAAGTGATTCAAGTTGTAGATCATGGTGTTGTCTGACCACTTACGGAACTTACTGTACATGAAAGGCACAGAATACCAACCTGAAGTATAACCTATATAGACTTCGAACGATTCATGTTCATGAAAATGTTTGCAATGTCCTCCTGTTCTCTTCTTGATTTTACAGAGGCTAATTTCCCTCCCATCTTTTGACAAGTGTATGTTGCCATTAAATGAGTTATGCCAGATTTTAAAACAAACGTGTTTTAAAGCATTTATTACGTGACGCTACCAGACCCTGACAACCAGGACTGCTGAAGAAGCAGTGTTCTGTTTCGTCATTCCCTTGTTCACATTGTGGTTTCAGGTTGCAATGAAGATGCTGCTGAAAGTGAGGATAGTGTTCTACACAACAATTGAACAAGCCACTGACCAGCACAGGGGGAACAGCAGATTTACAATGGAAAGAAAACCATTTTCAGTCTGCTGCTTTCTGTTAAAGACAGTTGACGTTGTTCCACCTTCTCAGTATGGATGTAAAGATGTGCGGTTGGTAGTACTTGTGCAGGTAAATCGTTTCCATCACACACACGCGCATGACCGTTGGATGATGTTGATCGTGTTCCTGGTAACTCAATTGCATGTGCATTCCACAGCCTTCTGTGGATGTTCCCTGAAAGCTGACCATGATGACGTAGGATGGGGAGACATGCAGTTCAGTTTTTATTACGTCTGATTTTTTAAAGTTTTGAAGTGCTACAAACGTATATCCAGACACACGGCTGTTGTATACACTGTCATAAAGCTATGATTTGAAACTGCCTCGATATTTAGCTGCACAACCGAAATATTATAATGCAGAATAAACATGTGATGTGAAGATGACTCAAGAATTTTTTCCTGTCGCGAGTGTTTATTGCAACTTATTGCATAACTGGAAAAGTCATCATACAAGTTTGTGGACAAAGGTCTTTCATCAAAAAATAGTTTTGTGATCCAGAGACCCGAGTCGCACCAGTACGCCAACCTTTGAATACGACATCGTAGAAAATGACCAGGCGGTACCTGACATGCATGAGACAGAATGGAGTGAAGCAGCCACAGGTGCCAAATATCACTCCATGACTGGCTGGGAATTGTGGCAAGGTCCATTCACAGTTTGACACATTGACCTGAATAGCTGGCGTGTTGGATTCCTTTAGATATATGAAACTGTTGACACCATGGCAGATGTCGCTGACCTTCTGTGGTAATACTGTTGTGAATATTATGTGCACATGTTTGAATTGTGGTAATTGTTGCCTTAGTCAGACACAACTACAAGATTAACTTAAAAGCCATTATGAATGGCAAGCATCTGTCAATAAGTCTGTATACTATTATGATCGATGGAGAGTATGCAGCATTCGAGTATCTATCTATCTCTCTCTCTCTCTCTCTCTCTCTCTATATATATATATATATATATATATATATATATATATATATATATATACAAGAATAAAAAACAGCAGTCGGTTCATGTCTCAGACTTGTATTTTTACACAAGTGTTCGCTGTTAACCGCTTCATCAGGCACAACGATGTACCTTGGCCTGATGAAGCTGTTAACAGCGAAAATTGTTAAAAATACAAGTCTGAGACATGAACCGACTGTTGTTTTTATTCTTGTATTTTACTGTTTCTGGTTTCTACTTCAGTCAATTCTACAGGGTGCGGAGCTCAGGACAACAAGAGAGCATTATATATATATATATATATATATATATGTATATATATATATATATATATATATATATATATATGTGTGTGTGTGTGTGTGTGTGTGTGTGTGTGTGTGTGTGTGTGTGAAATATATACATATATATATATATATATATATATATATATATACAGATATAAGACATAAGAGCAAGTTTTGTTTTATAATTAAATATTTCTTGCAGTCTTTGCAACACCAAGCTGCTCTGTAAGTTGCTGGAATGGTGCTCGGTTACTTATCCTTGGAATTTATTAGTCAGTTATAATTTAGTGCCTTCTGGATTCATTCCAAGAACTGGCCCTCAGCACTTGTGTCTTAAGAGGTTATCTTTTTATATTTTCTACTTTTCACTTGAAAATGTAGCTTGCTTTGCTCTTTCATGATTTTCTTTTGCTTCTTGTGTGGCACCTTTGGTTGTGTTTTTTGAAAAAACTCAACAAACATACTATGGTATTGCACACCAGCCTTTTTCTCAGATAGCATTCTTCTTAAAACCGAAAAGGCAGAGGAGTTAAGTAACCAACTTCCGCGGTCACTGAGAAGAAACAATCAGGATTCGAAATACCGGTAACTGACCAGGAGTTATATGTTAGTGAGTTTCCTCCCCATTGGAGAATGTCTCCTCCTTGGAGACTATAAGCTTACTGAAGACTCATTTGAGAAGCATTTATCATTCCCCACTCAAACCCCCCCCCCCCCCCCCCCCCCCCGCCCCCGCAAGCACATACTGTTAGTTAGGCAGAATTAACTGCCATTGCAGACATGAATGCTTATCTCCCCCTATTTCTTCACTCTAAGACATAAGAGCGAGTTTTGTTTTTTAATTAAATATTTCTTGCAGTCTTTGCAACACCAAGCTGGTATTCTGTTAAAAATACTGTTTCGAAATGAAGCATAAAAATCGACAAGCTTGCTTCGAGCCTCTTTCTCTCATCAGGATCCTGAGGAGAGCAAGAGGAAAGAGGCTCGAAACAAGCTTGTCGATTTTTATGCTTCATTTTTAAACAGTATTTTTAACAGATGTTGCTCCCTAGTTGGTCGAGCGCGCGCTTTAGATTTTTAAGGACATTTTTATATTGTTCATTATATATATATATATATATATATATATATATAGATGTGTGTGTGTGTGTGTGTGTGTGTGTGTGTGTGTGTGTGTGTCTGTCTGTCTGTCTCTCTCTCTCTCTCTCTCTCTCTCTCTCTCTCTCTCTCTCTCTCTCTCTCTTTTGTTCCTGATTTTCCATTTTGATTTTCTTCTTACCCCCCCCCCCCCCTTCAAGCAGAACTCACTAATGGAGGCTGTTTCTTCAAGCAGAACTTACTAAAGGAGGCCGTTTCTTCAAGCAGAACTCACTAAAAGAGGCCGTTTCTTCAAGTGGAACTCACTGAAGAAGACCGGTCCTTCATGCGAGACCCCCTGAAGGAAGTTGTTTCTTCAAACAGCAAGCACTGAAAAAGGCAGTTGCTCCAAATAGCACCTTCCGAAGAAGGCCGTTTTATCAGTAGAACCCACTGGAAGAAGGCCTTTTTTCAGCAACATACCCGAGAAAAGGCCGTTTCTTCGAGCTGCACCCCTGCAGAAGGCCATTGCTTCAAGCAACATCACCAGAAGATAGCCGTTTCTTCAAGTAGAAGCGCTGAAGGCCATTTCTTGAAGCAGCATCCCTTGAATAAGACTGTTTGTTCAGGCAGCACTCCTTGAAGAAAGCTGTTTGTTCAGGTAGCACCCCTTGAAGGAAGGTATTTGTTCGGGCACACTCCTTGAAGGAAGCTGTTTGATCAGGCAGCACCCCTTGAAGGAAGGTATTTGTTCGGGCAACACTCCTTGAAGGAAGCTGTTTGATCAGGCAGCACCCCCTGAAGAAAGAAAGCTGTTTCTTCAGGTAGCACCACCTGAAGAAAGCTGTTTGTTCAGGCAGCTCTCCTTGAAGAAGGTTGTTTGTTCAAGCAGCACTCCTCGAAGAAGGTTGTTTGTCCTGGTAGCGCCCCTTGAAAAAGGTTGTTTGTTCAGGCAGCACACTTTGAAGAATTCTGTTGGTTCAGGACGCACTCCTTGAAGAAGGTTGGTTGTTTAGGAAGCACTCCTTAAAGAAGGTTGGTTGTTCAGGAAGCACTCCTTAAAGAAGGTCGTTTTTCTTTTCAGGCAGCACTCCCTGAAGAAGGTTGTTTGTTCAGGCACCACTCCTTGAAGAATGCTGTTCGTTAAGACAGCACCCATTGAAGAAAGCTGTTTGTTCCCCAAGCAGGGAAGTCGCTCTCAAAACAGTAAAGCCAGCTGGAACAGACACTATACCTAGAGATCTAACACAAAGTCAGGGAGGAGAAGCTATGACGGTCTTGAATATAATTTTGTGATAAGATCTGGTAGACAGCTCACTTATAATGAAGACCAAGTGAGTGAATTGTTGAACAAAGTCTTCTTCTGACTGTGGACGGTTGTATCAATATTGATGGTGTGCTGTGGCTGTCCATCACCTTGGTCCTGTCAGCGCCATTTCCATGCCATGTTGGAGGCTGGAATAGCTTAGTTGGTAGAGCGCGCCGGACTCGTGATCCTGAGGTTATGGGTTCGAAATTTCGGTACAGGGGAATTTTTCCTCGGAGTTAACATTGGTTCAGACTCCATTCCTCATACAGTCCTTCGAATGAGACTATAAACCGAGGTTCCATGTGTGAACGCACGCATAACATCTTGCCCACATGTAAAATCCCATCACCAACTTTTGGAAGAGAAGGCCAGTTTGGCCGTTGGTATGGACGACACGTTACACATAGCATGCACCCTGCGTGAGGGATTGAAAGAATGGAGGAAAGTAAGGAAATTGAGTGAACGATATTGAACGATATTGACTGGATGACACGGGAACCGACTGAATGAAGTGCCAGCTGGCAGCTCTTCAGTCGGCTCTACCCAGGTAGGCAGCCCGTTGTGTAAACGAGTGTGGATTGTAAAGCACTTAGAGCTTGGTCTCTAGCCGAGAATAGGCGCTATATAAGTATTCATTATTATTATTATCATTATTATTATGTTTTAATGATGTTTAACCAAGTCGTTCAACACGCTTGGCAATTTCTTGGTTCTGCCTGCAAGGCCTTTGACGTCATCTGCGAATCTAAAGCTCGTGATAGTTCATGCTTCAATGTTGATTGTGATGACATAATCTTCAAATGCATTTGTCATGATGCGCTCCAGGAATGTTGGAAAGAGATGGAGATAGATGACAGCCCTAACATATTCAAACTGAAATATGGAACCATTTTCTAAACAGTAACCTGTATGAGACCACCGAATAAAGAGGACTGCACCGACTAAAACGTGCCAGTGATAATGACTTGGTTCTTGATGACACTCTTAGAAAGCATAACGCATCCCCACAATGGACATAGTCAGTACCACAGCCAGATAGACCATATCCTTGTTTAGAACCAGTGCATGTGTGTAATCAAAAAGGCTAAAAAAATGCATTTTCAGGAGCTTATATTGGAAATGACCATGACCTTATCATGATGAATTTTAATGTCATTTTAAAGAACAATACGTGAAAGAAAAGCAGCCGTTTCGAATTCAACCTTGACAAACTGAAAGATCCTTATATCCTTGAATAATTCCAAGCAACTATTGGAGGAATACATTCACTCTTACTTCTCAAAGAAGTCCATGAAGTTCTCACACACAATTAAAACCAAATGATGAATAAAACAACAGAGGTTCTAGGTATGAGTGGATGGAAATCAAAACAATGGATCGCATGCACCATCTTGGATATGTGCAATGCTAGAAAGACCTTCAAACTACTCAAGAAGATTGAAGAGGGAAATATAGGCAGCACCATTCAGGCCACAGAGAGCAATTGTCTCACACAGGAAGAAAACACCACCAAAAAGTGGGACTGAATATTGCTCTGAACTCTACAACAGAGTACAGGAGATCCACCTCTGCTAACAGCACATGATTCATCAAAGATGAATGAGTTTTCAGCACTCTGCAAAGGTGCCTTAGCTGCGATGAAATTGCTGAATGTGGGAAGGCTGCAATCAACCACATCCATGCAGACTCTCAAAACATGGTGGAGATGTGGTAGCTGATATCCTAACTGCCATCTACAACCAATCTGGCACACTGCAGAGTGGCCCCTGTGATGAACTCAACCACTAATCACCCATCTCATGAAAAGAAGTCTCCAACATTGCCAGAACTACCTCACGCCTCAAAACCAACTGCAAACAGAAACCATCACTGCTGATATCCAGCTGGATTCTTCACAAGCTAAAGAACCATCAAACATATTTTGATGTTTATACCGTTTGCTACACACACACACACACACACACACACACACACACACACACACACACACACACACACACACACACACACACACACACACACACGCACACACCTCCAACATGGCGGCTTTTGACAAAGTATGGCCTGAGGCACTGGGGCACACATTGAAGAAATTCAACATTGGCAGGGGCTGACCAACACCATCCTGCAGCTGTACACCAAGGTGCCTGGCGCGATGCTCATATTAGGTGTTACGCCCAATAGGGATGTGATGTTCTCTATCTGAAATCATGTCTTTCGTAATAACGAATATGAAACGATTACGTGCAGGTCTCTTCTTACCTCGTCGTGTCATGGATTTCTGGACACACTGCAAGAGATATGCAACTCTAGCTGTCTCCAAATGGTAACAGTCCTGTCTGTTGCAGAAGCTAGTTGCACAGTCTATATTGGTGACCCTTTCACTGCGAATGGTGTCAAACGCTTGAATACTATTTGAATTGATCAGTCATTTTGGTTTATCGCGATTTTCACTAACAGGATTGTGAATCTTACCGATCACTCTAAGAAGAGTTTTCTTTTTTAAGATTTGTGGAAGCTGGCGTCAAACACTGTCGTGAAACAATGTACCATGTAATCTTGGCATCCAAGCTCTCTCGATTGTGAATTTCTCATCCACAAAATGCATTTCAATGGCAATGAAAACCAGGTATATTTTCAGTTCTATCATAAATCATTTTAAAATTTTATACTGTAATTCCCATCAGTGCCACATAACATGCCCTCATTTCTCCAATAAAAGGAAACCTATGGAGTGTATATTTGTTTCTTTTAATTACATGATTGTAACTGAATATTAAGATCAGAGCAGTCTAAATAACAAAAATAAAAGGGTAACTCCTGCTTCCATGATCAAAGAATTAGTCGTCCTTGGCTCCAAAAGAATGCTATTCACATCACCAATTCATCTTGGACAACTGTCAACACAGCATACACAAAACTGACAGAAACGTCCCAAAAAACGTTTTCCAAGTCTGCAATATAACCCACATTGGCAAATGCTCACCACACCAACCACTGAAAAAACAAAAATATACCCAAATTGACATTTATCTGAAATTGGCTTGATCAAGTTATCTTGATCCTTGTCAACAGGACATAATAGAGCAAAAACAAAATGCATGGAGGGTTTGGATTGTTTTCAATGTGTCGAACAGAACACACAAAGAAGCATGAACAAATACAGGGGAATTTCAGATTGACTTCAAAGTAATTTGTTCATAGAAAAAAACCTATTATTGTGTATTCTAACTGATTTATATTCATTACGGTTCTTGCATAATAATATAATACTGTTTCTGGCAGACCTGTCTTTTGTTAGTGTTAATGTACCATTTGACTATCCTACCATTTCGGATACCATTGAGTTGGTTTATTCTTTAAAATTTTTCCCTTAGGACGCCGACGTCGCCATCTGGCGACAACGTGTGTCACCGCCGACGTCGCCATTTGGCGACCAAAAAGGGTGACCGAACTCCCAATACTTTCACTCTCAAACTTGACAAGATAGAAAACCAGCAATAACTGTGATAGTTCTGGTATTCACTGATGCATGCCTCACAGCCATTAGCTTTGTCAGAGTGGTGTTTTTATCCATTTCTGTTGATAAGTTTTCATTCACTATGATGTCACAACCAAGCTCTTCAGGCTCTCGGTCTTGCCGTACATTTACTACAAATCAGGTGCTGGAAATAACCCAGCTGTTGTCTGGTCCTAAGTCCAGAATGAGAAATGGGGAAGGTTGTGCGTTGGGCTAGCAACCCGCCACGTAAAAAAGGCTTTGCTACAGAAATGCCTACAAGATCCAATCAAAGCTCAGGGGACAAGCTCAGGGCAGATGCAGCAATGCATTGTATGATGAGTAGAGAGTGAAAGCCGAAAGGAAGCTTCTGCTCCGACAATGTCCTTAGTGAATCCCAAACAAGAGGTGAGAGTGGGAGCCTGGAATGTGCGAATGCTGTATGAAGCTGGAAAGACTGCACAGACGGTGAAAGAGATGAAGAGTATAGACTGAACATCCTAGGAATCAGTGAGATGAGGTGGACGGACTCAGGCATCATGACCCTTGGCTCAGGAGAGACAGTATGTTATTCTGGTTGCACCGACGGGCAACATCAAGAGGGAGTAGGTATCATCATGGATAAGGAGGCCAGGAAGAGCTTGATGGGATGGGAGCCAGTCAACTCAAGAATCATCACAGCCAGATTCTTCTCCAAGTATACCAAGACCACCATCATACAGTGTTACGCACTGACAGAGCAAGCCACGGAGGAGGAAAAAGACCTGTTCTACAACATTCTTCTACAGGAACAGATATAGACAAGACACCATAGCATGACATCCTACTTCTTATGGGAGACTTCAATGCGAAAGTCGGAGCGGAGAACACCGGGTATGAGACTTGCATGGGACAAGAGGGGAGTGGGAGACAGAAATGACAATGGACAGCGTTTTGCAGATGCGTGTCTTGAAAATGGTCTGGTGATAGGTGGTACCATCTTCCAACACAAAACCATCCACAAACTGACATGGGTATCACCAGATGGAAGAACCAGTAACCAGATAGACCACATTGCCATCAACCAGAAGTGGAGGAGCTCCATGAAGGACGTAAGAGCCATTCGAGGAGCTGACGCCAGCAGTGATCACTTGTGCTATGCAGATGCAGACTCCAGCTGAAGCTCAAGAGAACACCAAAAAAGAAAAGTGAACAACTCTTTGACTCGAGGAAACTGACTGACCAGTGAGGCGGTGAAAAGCCAGTTTACCATTGACTTTCCAATAGATTCCAAGTCCTGGACAGCACACCAGCAGAGATGACATCAACGCTCTGTGCGACAATGTACAGAAGCTTTCATAGACACCAGCAAGGCCGTGCTGGGCTACAGAAGAAGAGAGAGGAAGGAATGGGATATCAGACACCACATGGCAACTCATAGAGGAGAGAAAGATCGCAAAACTCGGCACGCTCACTGGAACAGAATGAGAGAGACAAACATCCGCCGAAACGTACAAAGAGAAAAAAAAGAAGTGAAGAAGAGCACAAGGAGAGACAAGCGACAGTTTGCAGACAACTTAGCAGCAGAGGCCCAAGCTGCAGCAGCAGAGAAAGGAGACTCCAGGACCGTCTATAAAATTACCAGGCCCTAACAGGTGGATTCACCAGCAAAACCACAGTAGTGAAGGACAAAACCGGGAAAGTTTTGACAAAAGACGAAGACCAACTCAACTCACAGATGGGCAGAAACATTTAGAGAGAGATATTAAATAGACCGGACCCAGATGAGGAAGCCACCATCGAAGACATGGGTTTCAACTTAGAGATGAGACGTGGACGCATTACCCAACAGGAAATTGTGGAGGCTATCAGGCAGACAAAGGGCAACAGGGCACCAGGTGAAGACAGAATCACGGCAGACATGCTGAAGGCAGACCCCAAAACGAGCGCAAAGGCTTTAGTGAAACTATTCAACAAGGTTTGGGAAGAGGAGAAAAGTTCCACACATGGAAGAAAGGCATCATAGTGAAGCTCCCCAAGAAGGGCGACCTCTCTGAATGCGGCAACTGGCGGGGAATCAACTTGCTCTCCATCCCAGGGAAGATCTTCTGCCGTGTCCTTCTACAGCGCATGAGGCAAGCCATTGAGAGAACCCTACGAGAAACAGGCAGGGTTCAGAAGCGGGAGAAGTTGCACAGACCAGATCTTTGTCTTACGAACAATTGTGGAACAGTCCATCGAATGGAATTCATCACTGTACATCAACTATATATTGATTTCCAAAAGGCTTTCGATAGCATTCATCATCCTTCGCTGTGGAAGATCTTGGAAGCCTACGGGTTCCCTCTTAAAGTCATCAACATCTTACAGGACATGTACGCAGACAACCAGTGCTGTGTGTGACATGATGGACAGCAGAGCGAGTGGTTCCACGTCCGGACCGGGGTCAGGCAAGGCTGCGTGATCTCGCCGACAATTTTCCTTGTCGTCATTGACTGGGTGATGAGGAAGGCCACCAGCGATAGGGCGAGAGGGCTTGTATGGGGACTGACAGCCAGGCTTGAAGACTGCGACTTCGCCGACGATATTGCACTGCTGTCGCACGCCCAGAAAGACATCCAGGAAAAAACATCAAGAGTGGACCTAATAGCCAGCAGTGTGGGACTCAAGATTCACCCCAACAAGACCAAGATCATGAAGGTGAAGACGAAGAGCGCAGAGAGAGACCCAGTGTGCGAGGCTCAGCTCTAGAGGAGGTGGAACACTTCAAGTACCTCGGCAGCTACATCTCGGCCGATAGCAACATCGAGCAGGAGATCTCAACCAGGATAGGACTCGCAGCTCGGGCATTCAGCAGGTTGAAAAAAACATCTGGAAGTCAGCTGTCCTGGAAACCAAAACCAAGTTGAAGATCTACAGGTCCAACGTACGCTCAGTACTCCTATACGCCTCAGAGACATGGAGAACCAACAAGAAGATTGAGAGCAGGCTCAGAGGCTTCGAAGGAAGGTGTCTTCACCGAATCCTGAAACTTCAGTGGCAGCAGCGTGTCACCAACAGGGAAGTGTCAAGGCGCACCAGCATAAACAACATTGTGGCCGAGGTGAAGCAACGGTGGTGGAGGTGGCTGGGACACATCTTCGGATGGGCAAGACCAGACTCCCTCACACTGCGCTGAGATGGGCACCACGGGGAAGAGGAAGCGAGGCAGACCACTCGGCACCTGGAGGAGGACAGTGGAGGAGGAGATGAGAGAGGCAGGCAATACCTGGAATGAACTGAGCTGGCTTGCCCAGGACAGAGAGGGCTGGAGGGAGCTTGTTGGCGCCTTATGTCTCGGATTGCTGGATGAAGAGGATTAGTAAGTAAGTAAGTAAGGTGCTGGAAATGTTGAGTAAATTATGGCACGTTTCATGAGCATTTCATTCTCGTTACCTTGAAGAAGACTATAAGAAGCTATCATTGACAAAACCTAGGTCTTATCACCAGACACCAGGCAGGATTAGATTGGTGAATTCAGGATGTGCAGGTTGCCTACAAAGATGTTAGTCAGAAGGACTGGAATCCCGTCATATAGACAGATACCAGTATGTATTAATGATGATGTGTACGAGATAGATAACTGGAGTCATATGAATTATTTTGAGCAAGATGGCCCCATATTCAAATGATCAAAGCATTGCCTTCAGGGCTGACAATCATGACTTCGAAACACCACTTGGGTCAGATTTTTTCGGCTTTGAAAACCCTTTCTATTCAACCAGTGGTAAATGGGTATCTGGTTCAGATTAGGGAAAATTGAAGGCTGTGGATGGACAAGGAAGTGCTCATAACACTTATTTTAAGAACAATCACGCTTCTTTTATCTATTTCTGGGCAAACCAGTCATTTCTTATTCCTTAGTCTAATATCTATAGGTCATTAGGTCGTGTAAAATTCAAAGGAAACAAACACATTAGTGTGTGTGTGTGTGTGTGTGTGTGTGTGTGTGTGTGTGTGTGTGTGTGTGTGTGTGTGTGTGTGTGTGTGTGTGTGTGTGTGTGTGTGCGTGCGTGCGTGTAACATGGACTGAAACTTCTTATCATTCCTGTTTGACCGAGAAACTCTTGGGAATCAGTTGCAAACCAAAGAAATCACAGAGCCTCTCCCCACAGAAAGGTAAAGTAGCTGGAAGAGTGATGTTCACAGTCACAATCTAAGCCATTCCAATGTAATAGAAAAAACAGTGAAGCACCTTGGAATGTATTGTGATGATTCTTTGAATGATACAAAGAAGGGAAAGCAAATGGCAGAAGAAAGGCGGCAGACAATACATCAGTTTGATCTCTCTGACAAATACAAGGACAGGTGTCTGCAGTTTATGCTGATTTCAAAGCTCCTCCAGCCTGTGCTATAGAAAGTATGGGCACTAATGCAGTGGGGTCAATGGAGGCCAAAATAATAAATATTTCTTCTCCTTCTCATTCCCTTGACCTAAGTGGTCATAGTGGACACATTAGGGATGACTCCAGCAATATTCTTCTCCATTACGGCCTCTCCTCTGCTTCTCCAAGGAGTTCTGGCAGCCTGAGGTTTGCCCATTCTGTCACGTTCTCTGAACAGGTCTTTGCCTGCCTCTGTGCATTGCTCCTTCAAGTTTGCCCCTGCAGGATTGTCTTTGCCAGTGAGTCTTGTTGTGGAGAAACCACATCAGCCTTCTTTTCCTAAGTGTAGCCAAGAGGGGTTCCTGTAGTCCTGCCAGAGTGGCCACCTGCTCCCAGATAGAGTCGTTGGTTCTGTGCTCTGTCCAAGAGATGTGGAGCAGTCTTCTGTATGCCATCATTTCAAAGGCTTGGATCCTTCTCTCCAACTATCCATCAATGTCCAATGCTCAAACTCACATAGGAAGATTGGGAGGACGAGGGCTTTGTATAGCTTGAGTTTTGTAGGGAAGCTGATTTTATTGCTTCTCCACAGCTTTGTGAGCTTTGCCATAGCTGATGTGGTGAGAGCTCATCTGATTTCGATTTCTGTTGAATAGCGACCGTCTTTCATGAGTGTGGAGAAAGAGGTTTTTGAATGCTTTCACCTCTTCCAGCTTTTGTCTCATCATTGTGATGTTTACAGTCTGGTCTTCATTGCTGCTATTCACAATTACCTTGCTTTTCGTTTTTGTTCTGTGCTTTTACTTCAGCTTCAATGTGATGGTCATGAGTACCATATCATAGTCACTGCTGATGGCTGCTCCTGGGTACGTTCTAGTCTGTGCTTTGTTGATGCTGGAGATTGGTGCACAACTGATGAATCAGAGGCAAAGGAGGCTACTCCGTGCTGATGACTGGTTGAATGTCCACAGTACCACAGTTTGTTTCTGTCACAGTCTCCCCAAATCCTGTCCACCTGACCTCTGATAGTCCTAGGATGTCCCCTTGGTATCTTAAAAGCTCATGATCGAGCTCATTGATTCTTTCCAATCAGTTGTAGAGAGTGTGAACATTCCACGTTCTGATGGTGATGTTTTCTGATGGTAGTTTGATGGTGGTTCGGCCCCCAGTAGCACACTCTGCACCTCCACCATGGGGGCCATCAGTGGAAGGCGTGGCCATTGGTGACCCGGGCCTCAGCTGTTCCGGTGTGTCATTGTCTTGCGTTGTGACCCTCATGTCCTTGCTGTGAGCTTGGGGTGTTCCCTGGCAGCTCCTGTCTCCTCTCCAGATCTCCTACTGGGAGTAATGATGCAGCAGCCCCTCACGCACGTTTTGCCCGCCAGCAGAAGCTGTTACTGAAGTGTGGCTGGGAAAGGGGTCCCAGAGCCTATTGTGAGAGTTGAGCATCAGGGGAGAGAACCAGTGATTCCCGTCCGTCCTAAAGAGGACGCTGCTGCCAGACACCAAGGTACTATCTATCCATGACACCCCATACACCCTTAATGATATATAACAAATACTCAAGGGAAAAAAAACAGTATCCCATCTGATCATATTGACATTGCACTGTACTGTCAGGCTAGCAAAGGTGAAGTGACCCCAGAAATCCATCCTTGAGCAGGACAAATTGGGTAGATGCTTATCAACCCCACCCGATCTAAAGACTGGCAGAAAATGGGATGTGTAGGAGGCAGTGGGCGTGGCAAAGGACAACCTCACAATCAGGAATATGTAACATGACATACGCAAACCAAGAGACAGGAGCTGGGGTGAACGAAAATGACGCTGTGTTCAGAGGCAAAGCAAAGACAGACATGGTAATAGAGGAGCTGCAGAAGGAAGAGGATAGCAACATAATCCATAAGGCAGTTCAGCGCAGCTAAATAATAATGCAGTGGTCTATGTTCGAGAACGCAGCCCAACGAAGTCTCAGCTGGAACAGTAAGTGGTATATGACACCTTTTAGGGTCAACAACTTCATTCTTTGTATACACCATATGATCTGTAGTTGGTTTTGTTGCGTATGAATGCAGGGAGGTCAAATCCAATGATGTATGAAAGCACAATTAATAGTTTCAACTGGAATGCTCTATGCTCTATGCAACTACTACTACTACTACTACTACTACTACTACTACTACGACTACGACTACGACTACTACTGCTACCGCATATTATTGTTATTAGTAGAAGTAGTAGTATTACTATCGTCGTCGTCGTCGTCGTCGTCGTCGTTGTAATCATGTTCATTATTATTATCATTATTATTACATCATCATCAAACACTTGTCACTTTCTGGTCCCCCATTATCTGGATTACTTCTTACTTCTTTTCATCTTTATATTTAAAAACGTTAGTAGATCTGAATGAAATCTGGTTTTCAAACATGTGAACTCGATCCAGTTCAAGGTTTTGTTTTTTTTTTTTTTCAGCCACTGACTTGATATGATCCTACCTCACATCACTACCATTTTTCATCCCTTTTCAAACTTGCAGTCGTCCAGCCCCTTTGTATGTATCTATGTCTTTGTTTTCATTAGGAAACAGCACATGAATTGTCACGGGTAAATAGTCTGAGTCAATACATTCAGCAGCGTATTATATACATGAGTCAAAATCACATGTGATAAAGTTACTTGAAAATATAAGCTAATCAACAATGCTGCGATCAGCATCTAAAATGTATGTAAAGCAGCTATCAAGCTCGCCTTCACACAAACCAATTGAAATACTTAAATCTAATGCAGCACTTGCATTCAGTAATAGATTTCCATAATTATTAAAAGCAGTCGCGATCTTGAGAACACCCGACATGATTGAAAGGAGAGATTACACAGTGTCTACTGAGAATAAGATATACTTTACAATGATTTTAGGAAGAGAGAGAGAGAGTATATATGTGTGTGTGTGTGTGTGTGTGTGTGTGTGTGTGTGTGTGTGTGTGTGTGTGTGTGTGTGTGTGTGTGTGTGTGTGTGTGTGTGACAGAGAAGAAAGATGTGTCAGGACATTAAGCTGTATTCAAGTCAGGGATCATATTAGCATTGGACTCCATCCACTTCAGAAGTTTCGTTTCGTTAGACTTTCCCCGTTTTTCTGCAAAAGTATTGACAGTATACAGGAAGGGATTCAGGGTGGAGTTTAAGGGCAGTGCAAAAATAGCTAAAGCGACGTTCACTTCCTGGGGAATGGGAATACCTGTTGCTGCTAAAAGGCCACACAGTCCTATCGGGAACCAGCTCATGAAATCTGTCACAGCCACAGAGATCAGCCGACGAGCTATGGTCATGTCCCGTGACGCTTTAGCTGTAACTGTTTTTAACGAGTTTTTCTGCACTGATCTGTAAACAAAAAACTGACCTACAGAGATCATGAGGAAGAGAACAAAATTGAAAACGATGAAGATACTGAAAGAGTAATCTCTTCCCTTGAACCCTTGCCTGGACACTGGCAGGGGAAATACATATGCCTGTCTGGCCATAAAACTCCCAGTCCTTGTTCATCGGAAATAAGGGAAGAGAAGCAAGAAGAAGGCCCACCAGCCAAATCACGAAGCAAATTACTATTGCTGATAACCTCTCCAAATGCCAGGTGTTGAATGGAAAACATAATACAAGAAAACGATCCAACGTAATAACCCAAATGATCAGAGCTGATACCTCACTAGACAACAAAGACAGAAATCCAGCCAATTTGCATGTTGTGCTATTTTTCCAAGTGTAATCTTTATGTAAATATATTCCCCGAAACTGCTGATCAGCTATTCCAATAACAGCCATGTAGACGCCCATTAGAAAATCAGACACGGTGAGGTTAGTGACAAGCACATTAAAAGCGCCGTGGGAGATCACGTTCTTCATAAACAAACGCACAGCCAAGCAGAAGATATTGCCGATTATTGATGCACAACATGTTAACCAGAGAAAAACACGATACGTTCCGGACTGAAGCAGATCTTCACACGATGAAATCTCATCATGCTGGGAAAAGCAGAAAGCATCATCAAAGTGAACTGGGAGTATTTGCTGACAACACAGTCTGTAGTTCTGTGTACTGATGACTTGCAGGTGGTAAAGATTTTCAAATATGTTTACAGTAAACGTTTCTAGAGGGCTACCTTCCAAATACAATTCCTTAAGTCGTGGTGTGAACTGAAATCCATCAGAGCTGACAGCATAGATGGTCGTATAAGTTAAATTTAACTTCATGAGATTCAGAAACCTGGATAGAACTTTTGAATCAAACACTGTGAGAGAGGTAAATGACAAATCGATTAGTGTTAGTTTACTCTGAGGGATCACAGAGGATGGATCTAAGTAGAGAGAGGTAAGAGGATTATCAGACAGACATAATGT
Source organism: Conus betulinus (assembly GCA_016801955.1). Classification (NCBI taxonomy): domain Eukaryota; kingdom Metazoa; phylum Mollusca; class Gastropoda; order Neogastropoda; family Conidae; genus Conus; species Conus betulinus. Next base: position 157,108 of record JADBJO010002612.1, on the reverse strand, counting down.
TTGTAAATTTTCTAAACTGACGAAACGAGTCATGTTGACACGCTGGAGCTTGTTACCAGAAAGGTCCAGAAATTTCAAGTTAAACAGTTTCATATTTGACACGGAAAACAGAGAACACCGAGCAAGATTCAAACGGACAAGGAAACAAAGGCTCTGTACGTCATTCAAAGTAATTCCCGAACCTGCTGCGTCCAAAGAACGAATCTGAGAGGGAAGGAAGATACAGAGAAAGCACGGAAACACAGAAAATTGTGACCTTGACACAGACAACCCAGAGGGCATATAACTGACCACACAGCATCTCATCATCATGATGGGGGCAGTGGTGCCACCCGTCACAAAGATGGTCGTCACACAGACAGATCCTGGAACCTCTGCACTGAAAGAGACCTGGGCATGTCATTTCATCACAGCCGTCCTCGTCCTCGTGGTCCAGACAGTCGTACATTCCATTGCATCGTGTGTAGATAGGCAGGCAGTCGTTGAACTGACCAGGACATCGGTAATGAGTACTGGGACAGGATTCGTTGGTCTTCATTGGTGTTGATGTGAACATCATGCCATCAAAATTAATGAGGGCAGGTGAGGGGAAATAGAACTGCCTTATCATGTGGAGCCTGTCTTCAAAGCAGCTCAATTCATCTGATTTGTCGTGACAATGAAACACCTGATCACAGACATTATCGTAAGACACACATTGACCATTAGAACAACTGAATGTTTGAACACATGAAGAGTGCGTACAGAAGATTTCATCACTATTATCTCGACAGTCAGGTTCAAAGTCACATAAGAGGTTGTATGAGATAAAGATGACGGCATCGTCACACATAAATATCGGCACCGAAAACGTACCACTACATACTAAATCAGATGTGTTTTGTGTGCATAATGAATGGTTGGGGAAAAAGCATGGCGCATGTTCTAGACCGCACGCATTATATGAACCACACAGAAGAAATCTATGTGTCACGTGACCGTCTGGACACGTCGTCAGTGAATGTTTCTTAGGTAGTGACAAGGGTTCAAAGTTTTTTAATTTTATGGCATTTTCGTGTTCTTCTTCCTCTTCAGTTTCCATTCTCTTACTTCACAGACTGCGTCGGACGTATAGCCATGCAAATGATTATAACAGGGAGACAGAAAATAGTATTCACCCAAATCTACTAAACACTCATCTCTCCCGAATACTGCTGTCTCCTCAATGAGAAGTGAATGGTAAAGGACAGTTCTGTCCTCGCTTACAACATTCCTTTTGTATATATTGGGCAACGATACATCACCGTAGTACAAACCAGTCCACGCGGTTGAAGTATACACATAGGGCAAGGTTAAGTTGTGAATTATTTTTTGCCAGTTATGCACACATTTAGGTACTCCCAGTGTACTTCTTAAGGAGTGGCAATACTCTCTCGCTCTTACATGTGCATTACGTTTATTTCTATCAAACCTCTGCAAAATACCAAAGTTAGCTATTTTGTAACAACGATTGCATAACGCCACCATACCCTGACAATTAGGACTGCTGAAGACACAGCGTTCTGTTTCGTCCCGACCATCCTCACACTCTGTCTGCAAGTTACAATCCAAGTGATGCCGAAAACTGTCAAAATAATTTACAGAGCAGTTGAAAATTCCAGAGCTTGATTGTGGGGGCATTTTACTGAGAGAGTGGAATGAAAAGAACACTTGGTAAAAGCCAGTTTTATAAGGTTTCGTGACATATACAACTGTCATCTTGGTAGCTCTGTAAACAAAAGCAGTGTCAGGGGGTTTTTCAGTCACTGATTTCCATAGCAGATGTATTGTGTCATTGACACCATGTATGTAGAGACTCAATGTAGGGAACCGAGAAAAATGCTTGGCCTTTCGCACACTGAACATTATTCCAGATCCAAATGGAACAAACACATTTTTTATCAGTTCACTATAGGGTACCCAGGACATAGTACTAGTGTTCAAACTGGGGCATGACAAAGCCAGAAGATTGTGAGGTCAGAACGAAAAGTATTTCTGAGATTGATTCATTGTTAGGGCCCACTTTTGTAAACCCTGTATCATATTTCACTTACACAAACGCACACATCAACAAGGAGATGATTATTATTACATATTTTGCATAACCGATGAACAAATCATTTAGATAGTTCTTTTCTGTCTACATTTAATACCTAGGCAATCGGACCAGCCGCCGTGGCGAAGTGGTTAGCGTCGCGGACTCCGGCTGGGAGGTCGTGGGTTCGAATCCCATCAGAGTCATGTGGGTTTTTCTGCCCCGACCGGCTCCTACCCAGAGTTGAGTTTGCTACGGGCTCAGTTGGGAAGACTGGGACCACACAGTCGAGTTTCGTCCACTTCATGGGATGCGTTTCTGAGAGTATTGCTCAAATTTCCTGACCAACACTGCAGGTGCCTATATCTCTCAGGCCTGGTTGACGCCGGGATATATTATGAAAGGAAGCGTAGAGTGCAGCCCTGTCATGTACTCTCACACCGAAATGGAAATCCGTAGCATCATCTCAATCATCCTCATTCTCATCGATCAGCATTAAAAAAAAAAAGTCTCAAGTTCTGTGGCCCTTCATGCCCTGCTCTCATGGGTGACCTCAGCTTCGATATCTTCTCCGGTCTGTGGCCTTGGTTTGGTTTCTTCGGGGTCACTGGTATCGGCGAGTCCATGGGTGCTGTCGTTGGACGGACGTGGTGGTGCCCTCCGGGTGGAGAGCTCACTCACGCCGGCTCCGCGACTAAGCAATTATTGTCGTCAATAGGGGGCTTAGTAGGTTGTGTCCTGCGTATGTTAGATCAGAACAGGCGCCACTGACACCACCACCGAAGTGACTCGGCAGCAGTGCAGTGTCTCCTCCGGTGGGTTGCCTCTTGACGGCTTGACATTGGCTGCTCCCTGTGGATTGCCGGTGCCGGGGTTGCGGCGGGGCCCCACCGGGCTGTAGCTGTGGACAGGGTGTCGGATTGAGTGGCGTGGGTGCACTGCCTCTGAGGTGGCGCAGAGGTTGGGACAGCAAAAAAAAAATAAAATACTAAGGCAATGGAACATAGTGTATAATATGTGGAGTGGACAATGTGCGTATCAATTATCTATAGATTGTATTTATTGCTCTCTCTCTCTCTCTCTCTCTCTCTCTCTCTCTCTCTCTCTCTCTCTCTCTCTCTCTCTCTCTCTCTCTCTCTCGCACACTCGTGCTTACGCGCACACGTACATACACTTTCACACTTGCGTGAGCTCGCACACACACACGCACACACACACACGCGCACACACACACACACACACACACACACACACACACACACACACACACACACACACACACACACACACACGCACGCACGCACGCACGCACGCACGCACACATACACACACACACACACACACACACACACACACACACACACACACACACACACACACACACACACACACACACACAAACCCACTCATACAGAGAGAGAGAGAGAGAGAGAGAGAGAGAGAGAGAGAGAGAGAGAGAGAGAACACAAAATTATACAGGGTAATCGTGTGTGGTTGTGTGTGTGTGTGTGTGTGTGTGTGTGTGTGTGTGTGTGTGTGTGTGTGTGTGTGTGTGTGTGTGTGTGGAAGAGTGGGATGAGAAGGAATCAACTTTAACATTGTCAGTTTTCAGCAAGTAACAGCATTTAGTTCAGGGACACGCTGGAAAACAGCCTGAAGACCTCGATGGATGGTCCGGCATGACTGTTCCTCAGTCATCAACAGATGTGTAACAAGACCACCGTGCTCGAAGCGACCCCATCACACAGTCACATTCAACATCCGTAATGGCAACACAGACAGTCACAGTCTACCAGTTAGGCCAAACCCAGTCACTCTCGAAAAAACACGGACCCTTTTGCCAGGCTGGACTGCTTATTCAACTAGCAGGATGGTGCCGATGCTGATGTTAAATCAAGGACTGGCGAGGCAAGCGCGGCATTCCTACAGCATAACACCGGCTGGAGGTCAAGAGCACTGATTAGTACAAATGTCCGACTGTTTTCATTGAATCAATCAGGGTAGCTCCTGCTTTCATGATAAAATAATTACAAGCCAATAATTTCTAATGAATGCTGATGACACTAAATAACTCATCAGGAATGCCAACATAGAGACAGAAAATATTCGGAGACATCCCCAAGAAAAAAGGATGTTCCTTCTTCTTCTGCGGACAATTTTAATTGTCTGCCTCAGATCTTCAGTCCTATTGCCAAATGAATCCCACAATCTTCTCGAGGTCTTGACGGCTGCCCCAAAGCTACATCTGCAGCCCTGCACATCTGGCCAGGTTTGATGCCATAGAACATCACGGGCTGGACAGTGTTGGATGATGTGTTCTGGGGTCTGAGATTCAGTGCCACACGGACATTCGTCTGTGTGGGCAATCTTGATTTGGCTGAGGTGGCTCAGCAGTTGCCAGTGGCCAGTTCTCAGTCTAAAGAGGATTGCTTGCTGGTATCTCTGGCACTGATGTATTGGATCAACATCACTGTCCACACCCAGCCTTCTCTTCCACTGGTTTTGGTATTGGTTGTGGATGATAGTTATGGCCTCTCTGTAAGTCTCTGTGTGGCTGAACTGCTTCACAATGCTGCTTGCCCTGGACAGAGCATCAGCCTTCTCATTCCCACTGATCCCACTGTGGAAAGGAATCCACTGGAATACAATGATGGATCGTCTTGAAAGATCATGGAGGGCTTTCTTGATATCTTGTGGCTGTTGTTTGCTCCTTTTGTTCTGAAGTCTCTGAAGCAGAAATCTGCTGTCTGAGAAGAAAGCAATCTTGGGTGGTGGGCTGTTTGACTTCCTGAACGCTTGTGCAGCATGTAGCGGAGCTGCTGACTCTGGTCTGTAGTTGGAGGAAATGTTTTCTGGTTGGAAAGACTCTGTGGGTCAGTCTCTCAACAGTGTGTTTGATGAAGATGCCTGCTCCCCCGTTCTTCACTGCTCCATTTTGAGGATCCACCAGTAAACACGCGCGTCCACTCACTGAGGTCGTACTGATCATCAATCATTCCCATTGCCAAAGCTTTAAGCAGATGATGGGGCTCGGCAATCTTACCTGTCTGTGCTAGGAGTTTCTGTGATGACTGAGCTCTTCCAGAAGGTCATCTGGTTCCTCTAAGTTGGGAAGTATTTCCATTTCAGTTGAAGATGTTGGTAGCAGGTCTTCATTTTGGCTGTGTAGGCTTTTGAAGAGGTGGTTGAATCTTGTCAGCTTCAGCCTGCTGGTGGAATTTTATAGTTTGGCATGCATTGGGTGAAAGGACATGCTTAGAAGCTTCTCTCTGTGGATTGCAGACTTCCTCCTCACGTCTGTTTCTGAGGGGAGGAGACCTGTGTATTTTTTCTATTGTCTAGACGGGCGTTGTTTTCATCCCGCTCGTAATAAACCGTAATGCTGCATTTTAGACTCTGCTCAGGCGCTACTCTGAAAAACATGGAGACTCTCTCCAAGCTGGACAGCTTTAATCAACAACAACAAGGACAGTGCAGGTGCAGAAGTCAAATCAAAAATTGGCAAGGCAGGCGCGGCATTCGTACAGCATAAAACTGGCTGGAGTTCAAGAGCACTGACAAGTACCAATATCCAGTGTTTTAATTCTAATCAACTGAAAGCAAATCCTTGCAGCGAGACTGGGAGCAAAATTTTACAAGAAGGAAGTATGTTATTCTATTGTGCCTCCTTGGAATGGGACGGCAAAACAAAAAAGGTTTATAGCTGAAAGAGATCTGTTTTGACATTTTGAAACAGGTAAAGAAGTCACACTACTGATAATCTAGGAAAACATTTTTTGCATCGATCTCTGCCTTTGTTTTTTGTTTTTTTGTTTTTTTTTTGTTTTTTTTTTGTTTGTTTGTTTTTTTGTTTTGTTTTTTTCTTTGGGGGTTTTTTTTTGTTTGTTTTGTTTTTGTTTTTTTGTTTTTTGCGCGACTCTGGTCCAAAAACCTTGATTTCCACAAATTAAGTTCTGATCAGAGATGATTCATTAAACGAAATAATTGCTTGGGTTTCTTCTGAGAGAGACACCACTACACTGTTTTGGGGGTCATGAAGGAGTGAACACACACCGCATAGTCAGGATTAGTCACACCAAGGACACTGACGTACCTGCTCTGCTTGTGGCTCCGCAAGAATTGCGCTCTAGTTTCTGTAGAAGCAGGTTGGAGTTTTTCAAAGTGAAGCGACTACAGGCAGAAATCTAAACACATCTTTAAAAGTGTTTATAGTAACTCCGAAAAACGTGGACAAACCAATCACAAAACAAAACACGACGCGTTTCGATTTGTTATGTCTTAATCAGGCAAGACAAACAACACTTAGTACAACGAAAGTGAAAAATGAGCAATAACTTAGCCTTGTCAAATTCATCGCAAGATGGGTGTTGAATCTTAGCAAAGATTAGTGACTGCTTTACAAGTAAGCATTTTGTTGCTGCTCATCAAATAAGCTTACAAACTTTGAAATATCACCATTTCTACCATTACAGGTTCGAACACAACAACTCATTTTGCTGGTATTGGGAAACAGACGCAATGGAATGTATCGCCATGGAACCAAATCACGAGAGCAGCTTGGTACAAGGGTGTTTTCCAGGCCATGAAATGTTTGATGCTTATTAACACCTCGTTTGCAACATGTGTGATCTGTTCTTCACGCCCAAACAATCCATCTTGTCCTATATACAATGTGTCACGGAGCCAGACAACGACCAACAAAAGACGCCCTTTAGTTGAACGGAACCAGACAACGACCAACAAAAAGACGATCTTTAGTTGAACAACAAACATTCACGTTTTGAGTGTCGATGTCATAAAGTACAAATGGAGGGGGGGGGGGGGGGGGGGGGGGGGGGGGGGGGGGCATTCTCAGATTTGCCACCTGTGAATAACAGTGGGTGGGAGTTTTGAAGAACAGGAACTGACCGCTTCTTCTGAGCCCAAACTTAAGACCAAAGAATTCATTTCTCCTGGCTTATCAAAACTGCCATCACGTTACTGTTCTTTGAGGCAGACGTGCTGTACAACCGGGTGTTGTCAATGCAAACATCTGATCCTGGTGTACACCAAAGTATACCGGTGGCAAAGAGTTCCGTTGCTGAGAAACGTTTTTACAGCAACCAGAGCTGTTACCATGGAACTCTTTTCCTCAAACCAATGAGCCACGTGGTGGCGTACTTGCTGTGGTGTGTAGAGATATTGGTCGCATGTCCGCTTTTCAGATGAACATCATGCAGGCATCACGTCTAATGAAGATGTTTGATTTCTAACTTATGAATTTAATGATCAAAGTGCGTGAGTGTGTGTGTGTGTGTGTGTGTGTGTGTGTGTGTGTGTGTGCGTGCGTGCGTGCGTGCGGCGTGCGTGCGTGCGTGCGTGCGTGCGTGTGTGTGTGTGTGTGTGTGTGTGTGTGTGTGTGTGTGTAAGTGTTCGGAGTGGGAAAGCAGAGCTCGGTGAATAAGATTGATTTGCACATTTTCTGTTTACCTGGTCATGAAACCGTAAAGGGCTTGATGAAATAACATTTTGACACGTTATGATCATATCCTTTACTGCATATCCCATACAAAGAAATGGGACGACAAAAAGACAACTTCAATGGATTTTGTTCTTGTTGCCTACCACCCAAGAAACTGTACATAATCACAGAACAAGGTGCACACAGCAATTCAGCCAAGTTTACATAATTATTCACCAAGGTGTAACTATCACTTAACAAACTGTACACAGTCACTCACAAAAGTGTAACGAATTAATATCTTTGTTGTCTATAGAATCCGAGGTTCTTGTGCAGTGTTTAGAAAATCCGTTATTTTGTTGTCAGTTGCATTTTTATTCATGACTAGTTTATGTCATATCAGTATGTTTGTTTTTTTCAAGGTATTTCAAGTGAAAAGAGCAGAACGAGTTAAACCAATGATTTTGTCTACCATTACTTAGAACCGTTTTCATAAGATGATTAGGTATTTTACTGGAAAATAGCGGTCATCCCCAGGATAGTGTGTGATTTCTACAAGAAGTAACTTTCCCCACATCACTACACACACATACAAAAAAGGAAAAAAAAAAAGGAAAAAAGACAACCAATGTTAGGTAGGCACCTAAGGACTGACCGGTGCATTGGGCTAATGCGTAGGTCAGACATCTGCTAAGTCCTAGCCACGAGACCGTCTCATTCAATTCCCTCATCTTAGATGTTAATTCATGTAGCCATCAGCTGAAAGTCATGTGTAGTGTGGTCTCAAAACTTAGCGAATGTGATATAGCGTGTAGTTATGGACTAGTCCGCACGCAGTGACGCCTCCTTGATGAAACTGAAACTGTAGCTTTCCCCACAGTTAATTTCTGTTTTCACGACAGCATCAGTTTTCTGGTGATATTACTATCTTTGACATCGGAAGCTGCCCAACAGCTAAGAACGCAATGAGCCCACGCTATGACAGTCACTGCCGTCCTGCCGTGTTCTCGTTCAGGTGCATTCCTGGTGTGAACCCACCTGTCCTCTCTCAGTACCTTCCGGTGAGGAAGGCAGAAAACAAAGGAACAAAACCAATGACCATTAAAATGGAATAAGAGTCCATACTGATTTGATCTGGGGACTAGTCATTGTGCAGCTGATCATGCGGCAGGCATGACAAACACGACACGTTTCTGTTTCTCCCAGGTTCGTGTGACACCAGTGATCTTGGATGATGACATGGACTGAACAACTTAAAGAGAAGACAACAGATCCCTTGGCATCAGGCTAAAGCTATGGGCGGAAAGTCACAATTCACAATTCATATACAATGCAAAAGGTTTCATGGAGTATAAGGAAGTGTATCTATGTTTGTTGGTTGGTTTTTTGTTTATTACCTCTCGTTCCCCCTCTCTCTCCCTCCCTCCCTCCCTCCCTCTCTCTCTCTCTCTCTCTCTCTCTCTCTCTCTCTCATACTTTTTATTTCATTTTATTTTATTTTTTTAAGTTTTCTCCTACCGTGTTATGTTCCTGTCTTGTCCGACACCATGTATAAATCAAAGTTCTCATAAATCAAACCAGCCAAAACATGTGGTGTGATACTGAATGTACTGATCGCGAACGTGGAAGTGATTTATGTTCTTGGAAGGTTCAAGACAAATACCCGTAAATATTTGCACTCACGCGCGCGCGCACACACACACACACACACACACACACACACACACACACACACACACACACACACACACACACACACACACACACACACACACACACACACACACACACACACACACACACACACAGAGCTATTGCAAAGCTAATCGAGCGCACGAGCTTGCTCAGATAGGCACACGAGCACACACACACACACACACACACACACACACACACACACACACACACACACACACACATACACACACGTGCGCGCATACATGAACACACGCACGCCCGCAGGCACGCACGCACGGCACAGGCACACACACAAGCACACACACACACACACACACACACACACACACACACACACACACACACACACACACACACACACACACATACATACACACACACACACAGATATATATATGGATCTGATAAAAAAACACGATCCGCTCTACTATCCTGGTTGGTTTTCTCTGTCAAGTCCTGATGGTGCAGCCGTTGAAAGGTTCCAGCAGGTTATCACAAGGTTGCTAAACTTCAATGATGCCTTCAAGTTGTCTTTAAAGCTCTGTCTCTATCAGAAAGCCCTCGATCCCAGAGACGCGCCCGTGAATTCTTTGTTTGGAGATTGTACGGTTTATTCGTGCACATAATTGGCGAAACACCGCACCAACTTTCACCAGTCTTTCGTCTGTCCCCTCCACATCCCCACCCCCTGGCCCCTTCTCCCCACCTCCGTCCATGCTGTTGGTGGTGTAAAACAGCAATGGTGGACAAGACAAGACAAGAAAAATTTGTCTTTCACAAAAAATATATAATAAAAAAAAATGTTTAACTCACCTCAAATAGTATGCATGATTTTTTTAACAATGCAATATAACTCATTGGGTTCTCGGTGCATACACGCACTATTTCGCTTGGTAACGTGTTGAAAACAACTCATGTCATTAAAAAAAAAAAAAAAAAAAATCTTCCACAAAACTCACCATCTAAAAACACATTGGTAATTTCCTTAAAAATCTTTTTTTCCGTAAAATCAGATGAAAAATGTTGATCTCTTTCAGTATTTAAAGATTACATCAGGTGGGACATCTCTGAACAAGGTTTTCATGGAGTCTGCAGTGAAGTGTTTATGTCTCACATCACGCAAGACCCAACACTCGAGAAGAATGTGTTTTAATTTGAGTGGTACGTGACATGGAATGCACCATGGAGCTTCTTCATCTTTTACAAGATAGGAATGGGTTTAAAAGGAGTGGCCTGTGTGCAAACGGAACAAGACTGTTTCTTCTTTACGGCCGCCTCGGGAACATGGTAAAAAATTCTTTCAGGTTTGGACGGGTTTGGGAACAAAGTTCCATTCCTCTCGCTAGATGTCTCTGACCTAAGCCTGAGCTGTGGGTTTCAGATCAGTGTAATGGATAGACCATCTGTTCAACTCTTTCTTTGTGGTACTTCTAGCAAGTTGATCAACCACCTCAGTGCCTCGAATGCCCACATGGCTGGGAGCCCAAGCAAAAATCATGTTGTATTCATCTGATTTTAGATAGGTGTACAGAAGCTGAGGTTGCTTGAGGTTACGGCCGGAAATGGCCTCCAAAGTAGAAAGGGAGTCCATCAAATGGTAGAGGTGTTTCACGTGGTCTGGATATTTTTCCCATTCCTTGGTTTCTTTGAGTTCTGCTAAGTGGCACACAAGCTGTATACTGTCTTCTGCCTGTCCCATCCATGATTTTCCACGTCCTAGCCAGTGCCTTTTATTTCCTTGACCGCCGCATGAAGTGGGTTTTGGGGATTTCTCAAGTGCTCTGAAATATGCCTTCACCTGTTCTACATGGTGTCTTGTCTGCATTGAAGGAAGGTCGAGCAGGTATCGCACATTTTTCAACTGGTGTGTCCTTCGTGGTTCCCAGGATCAGTCTCGTTGCTCCATTTTGAACTCTTTCTAATTTGAGAAGGTTGCTGTTGGACAGTGTTGTAAACCCCAATCCATAATTTATCACACTGAGTACAAGTGCGTGATACAGTCGGTAGAAATGGCGCTGTTTAATGTCTTTAGCTGCCATTGCTTTCATGGCAGATAGGCCTTTTTGCATTTACGAAAAGTATTCTCAACATGCTTTCTCTAAAGGTTAGCATTCTGTCAAAGCCTACACCCAAATAGCGTAGGTTGTTAGTTGATTCAATTGGTATTCCATTGAAAGAAAAAACTGGTGAGGGTACTTGTCCTGATGGCTTGTTGTTGAGAGTGCAGACTAATGTCTGGGCTTTTGTAGGGTTGATGGACGATCCAGTTTCTTGACACCACTGAGGAATGTTGTTTAACTGTTGCTGAACTGCTTTCGTTCTTTCTTGAGCATTCTTTGATGTTTTGTAGATCAGGCCGTCATCTGCTAATGCCAGCACTCGAGCAATTCCGTTTCCGTTGAGGTCTGCAAGGCCTTTAGTGTAAACATTGTACAAAAAAGGGGAAAGAGGAGAATCTTGAGGTAATCCCATAGGAAATTTATGAGGTCAGATGTCCAATCTCCAAATCGTACGAGGACGGTTCGCTCCCGAAGTGCCGCTGCTATCCATCGTGTAAGTGTCTTGCTGACTCCATAGTCCAGGAGCAGTTCCATGAGAAAGCGAGAACTGGACTGTATGCGTCTTCCAGATCTATTGCAACAGCTAGCGTTTCTTCCTTTCTTTGGAATCCTTCGTATACATCATAGGCAAAGGCGTCCACACACACACACACACACACACACACACACACACACACACACACACACACACACACACACACACACACACACACGCAAGCACGCACGTACGCTCGCACACGCACGCACGCACGCTCGCACACACACACACACACACACACACACACACACACACACACACACACACACACACACACACACACACACACACACACACACACACACACACACACACACACACACACACACACACACACACAACTTACCATTTCCTTTGTCTTTACCTAAAGGGTTTACAAACTTAAGAAGATCGTATGCGGAGCAAAAACTAAGACACACAGGAGTATACAACTGAAAATTTGAAAATTTCTCAAAATTAATCAGAAAAAGCATCTCCAGAAATAACACAAAACGTCAAAGGTCGAAGTTTGTATTTGATTCTGTCGGAAACAGACAGCCCACAGAGATGTTTTGTTTGTTTTCTTTTAATTCAGACAAGCAATCTAAAATTTTTGAAGGTTTTAAAGCAGGACTTGGGTGGTGTCATCAAGAAGAGAACTGCAATAATCACATCAAGATAAAACAAAAGCACGTGATGAGGTCATTGCTTTAGTCACCGGCACTGTGGGATGGTGCTACTTCTACTAAGATTTTTTTTCTTTTTTTTTCTGAAAAAAGTATACATGGCACAGTTCACTTTTCTTTCGGCGTGAGATGATTCCTGGCAGAGCCTGAAGAAAGAGTTCGTCCGTGAACAGCCAGGGTCAGTGAGATGACACTTGCTAACTTGCTCACAGCACACTTCCACTCTGCTCAGCTGTGTGACGATCAGGCCCCACAGAGCTGAAGCAGGGAGATGCGGGGGAGGTTAGAGACTCATCGGCGTGTCCGCAGGGCGTATTTGTCCAGAGCTAAAACCAGCTCTGACAGACAAGCTCTGCGGATCGCTGTGGTGGGGGAACCACTAAAAAAGATGATCGGTTTTCGATGAAACCACATCGGTGGAAGCCAAGTCACGCTCTGCCATGCTGATGAAGCCAAGTCACGCTCTGCCATGCTGATGGAAGCCAGTCACGCTCTGCCATGCTGATGGAAGCCAAGTCACGCTCTGCCATGCTGATGGAAGCCAAGTCACGCTCTGCCATGCTGATGGAAGCCAAGTCACGCTCTGCCATGCTGATGGAAGCCAAGTCACGCTCTGCCATGTTGGTGGAAGCCAAGTCACGCTCTGCCATGCTGATGGAAGCCAAGTCACGCTCTGCCATGCTGATGGAAGCCAAGTCACGCTCTGCCATGTTGGTGGAAGCCAAATCACGCTCTGCCATGCTGATGGAAGCCAAGTCACGCTCTGCCATGTTGGTGGAAGCCAAGTCACGCTCTGCCATGTTGGTGAAGCCAAATCACGCTCTGCCATGCTGATGGAAAAGCCAAATCACGCTCTGCCATGTTGGTGGAAGCCAAATCACGCTCTGCCATGCTGATGGAAGCCAAGTCACGCTCTGCCATGTTGGTGGAAGCCAAATCACGCTCTGCCATGCTGATGGAAGCCAAATCACGCTCTGCCATGCTGATGGAAGCCAAGTCACGCTCTGCATGTTGGTGGAAGCCAAATCACGCTCTGCCATGCTGATGGAAGCCAAATCACGCTCTGCCATGCTGATGGAAGCCAAATCACGCTCTGCCATGTTGGTGGAAGCCAGATCACGCTCTCTCCCTGCAAACTGGTGGGATGGAAGGCTTGGGCAGAATGAGAGTGCACTGCACACAAATGTAGTCAGAGAGAAGGGGACATAGGCAACAGCTCTTGGTGCGAATGAGCCATCTCCATCTACATAAATTTTCCATTAATGTCTCTAGGCCCGTGTTGGGCGATGACGATAAGGAAGAAGAAGAAGAGAGAGAAGAAGAAGAGAGGGAATATGAAAATGTTTCTTACTTCGTCTACCGATTTGTCTGTGAGCTTGGAACTGCATCCTGCTTCAAACTCACCTGATGCCCTGTCTGCGGCTTAGCCGAGAACAGTATGAACAGACATAACATGGAAAGTAGAACAGTATGAACTGATATGATGGGAAAGTATCACTCAGCACAAGAAAGCCGCTGAACCCCCACTCGAAACCAAACAGACAGACCATAAAGATTGTTTTTTCCTCAGACAAGCAACTAAAAAGTAAGAAGAAAAAAAAAGAGCATATGCATGGTGCTACAGACTTGTTTTCGTATTGATCACCGTGAAAAAAAAGTCTACGACTCTCCTTGTAAAGTTAAATAGAAAAAAGGGATATAGCTTTAGAGATGAACAAGGAAACAAATCTTTGGCATGATAATAGTAGTCACTGTGCAATCAATTTTTGATGTAAACATTTTAATACGTACGCACGGTAACAGTCATCAGTGTGACCAAACTGGTCACTCACATGAACGGCCGGCTGGGAACACAGTCTTCGACTGCCTCACATTAGTAACCCTGTGCTACCAGGGGGAATCCTGTGCTGTCCGGGGAAGCCCTGTGCTATTAGGGGAACCCTGTGCTATCAGGGAGAACCCTATCAGGGAGAACCCTGTGCTATGAGGGAGGAACCCTGTGCTATTAGGGGAACCCTGTGCTATCAGGGATCCCTGGAGGGAGAACCCTGTGCTATCAGGGAGAACCCTGTGCTATGAGGGAGGAACCCTGTGCTATTAGGGGAACCCTGTGCTATCAGGGAGAACCCTGTGCTATTAGGGGAACCCTGTGCT
>JADBJO010002612.1:107500-132500 GCA_016801955.1 Conus betulinus | reverse complement strand
TTCGTGGATGTGTCCCTAGCAGTGCTGATCAAGTTTCCTGACCAGCACTGCAGGTGTTTGTATCTCTTGGGCCTGATTGACACTGGAGTACATTGTGGAAATAACCAAAGAGAGCACCCCATGTCATGTAGTCTCTGATCAATCCTCATGCTCGTCGATCAGTATACCAAATCTCAAATTCTGTGGTCTTATATGCCCTACCCCCATGACGATCTCAGTTTGGGTTTCTTCTTTATGTCTGCGCCCCCGGTGATGTCATGACGGCGATTTGGTTGGAGGCAGTCCTTCGGCGGAGGTGAAGGCACCATCAAGATGGGGATGCTCACTCACGATGGCTTCTCTACTTAGTGATTCTTGTCCTATAATGGTTTGGTCAGTGGTGTCCTGTGCATGTCGGATCAGAAGAGGTACCACTGAAAACCACCACTTGGCAGCAGCGAAGTGTCTCCTTTGCTGGGTTTCCTGACAGCGACTTGACACCGACTGCTCCTTGTGGATTGTCGATGCCGGGGCTGCAACAGTACACAAACAGGGTGTGGCTTTGAGCGGGGAGCCAGAATTAGCGACGTGGAGGTCACGCCAGTGAAGTGGCGCGAAGATGAGACAGCAAGCAAACAAATAAACACAAGGAAAAACTGCATGTATTGGTCATGACAAAAGTAACAATCGTTGATGTATCTGTACTGGTCGGATGGCAAACGATGGTGATGTAGATGTAGTGGTCAGTATTCTTCCTCGTCACTGTTGCAGTCACAATGCAAACAACAGACTTTGGGGCTTGAAAACGCTGATCACCATCAAAATAACAATTAATGCCATGACTGCACTGACCAGTACGCAGACCAATAGCTTTGGTTGACAAGATCGATAACCATAGAAATTATTCACTGTTGTGACTGTACTGACCAATATGCAAACAGCAGTCTTTGACGTGACAGCAATGATCACTCTATAAATCACGGTATTTGCTGTGACTGTTGCTATCAGTCTGCTAACTAAACAGTCTTTGATGTGACAGCACTGATCACTCTATAAATAACGGTGTTTGCTGTGACTGTTGCTATCAGTCTGCTAACAAAACAGTCTTTGACGTACCTGTACTGTTCAGAACGAAAGCAACAGTCCTTGACGTCACTGCACTCGTCAGTCTGCAATGACGTCAGTTTCAAAGGAGCTTACGTGTGTAAGTGCATTTCCAAAAGCCCAGGTTTTAATGCAGAACCCACTTTCAGTGACTCCGGCCTGACCGCATCATTTTCCTCCATTTGTCTTCCAAAGTCTGCCCTTTCTATCTTTCAAAGTAATCAGATCAAATAAAGTAAAAGTGTTTTCTTCAAACGGACAAGGGTCTACGAGCCACCAACAATTGCGATCCTGGTCGGCCAAGCTGCAAGTCAGGTTAACAACTGATCGTTCAGTCGTGCTGCTCAGGACCTCAAACATACTATACTGCTGGCTACACTGACACACTTCACAGTCTTGTAGGTGCGAGCTCCCTCTATTTTGCTTTTATGCTGTGCGGTGAGTCCAATCAGAATACTTCATTTTGATGAAACCGAGCGACACACTACCTCTGGTCTCCCGCCGCTCTTCCTGGTGATCTCTGGATGATGCTTCCGTTGTGGGAGGTCTGCTGTGCATCCATCAGTCATTCCGTCCATCCAGTAAACCACGCTCCCATCCTGCAGATCTTGCAAGTGTTCCAGGCTCTGATTTAGGGCGTCCTGTCGTGTAGAACGTCGTTGACAGAGCCTCTGATGGCGATGTGTTTCCTCTGGTAGGGCTCAACGCATGCAGTATTTTTGCCCATGGTGGCCTTTCATGGCTTCTTTCTGAATTCTCTAGGCATTTGGGCGTTTTCTTTCTCTTCAACACATGCACGACCATGCCTGTTATGCTCTCTTCCTTTTGCCTTAATCTACCACTTATTTCTTTTGTTCCCAATCCTGCCTTTTGGTTTCTGTGTTCGCTTAATTAACCTTTACCAGCCGTGTCACCTAAAGGTGGGTGACGTTAACTACCTGACCTTGAAATTTGCCCTTCTCTGGCAAGCAGTGAATGTGTGACTGATACGAGAGTGGGCATACTGTCCAACCCATGTTCGCACTCTCCAAACGAGTTGTCCTGGCCGCTTTGTTTCGTTGGCTTAATACATGGATACGTGAAGTGGATGAATGATTCGTCCGTCTTCTCGTGCGCTGTCTCCAGAAAATCGTAGAACAGTAAATGTCCACAATTGAAGTTCCTCTGCCCTACAAGTCGTCTGGAATCGAGACTGCACTGATGACTGCACAGAACTTGGGACAATTTGAATCCATCAGTAATGTTGCAAACATACTGATTACCCCCTGGGAATATCTCAACAGATGAAGGAGTGGAAAGGAAGCACACAATTTGCAGGAAGCGCGGTCTCAATCTTACATCCTCAGATGCATACTCCAGATGTGGCCATCTTTGTGTTTCTGAAGATGAAACCATCTGTGTGTGTGTGTGAAGATGTGGTCATCTGTGTGTGTATGTGTGTGTGTGTGTGTGTGTGTGTGTGTGTGTGTGTGTGTGTGTGTGTGTGTGTGTGTGAGGACGTAGTCATCTGTGTGCGTCTGAAGATGTAGTCATCTTTATGTGTCTGAAGATGAAGTCATCTGTCTGAAGCTGAAGATATAGTAATCTTCATGTGTCTGAAGATGTAGTCATCTGTGTGTGTCTGAAGATGTGGCCATCTTTGGGGGACTGAAGATATAGCCATCTAAATGTGTCTGAAGATGTAGTCATATGTCTGAACATGTAGTCATCTTTGTGTGTCTGAAGAGATAGCCATCTAAATGTGTCTGAAGATGTAGTCATTTTTATGTGGCTGAAGATATAGCCATCTTCATATGTCTAATCTTTATCTTGAGTTACATCTTAGGGTACTGATGTATAGTCGCCTGGCGAAAATCCATAATGGTGACGATCACAATCATGATCATGATGTGTGTGTGTGTGTGTGTGTGTGTGTGTGTGTGTGTGTGTGTGTGTGTGTGTGTGTGTGTTCCCCAAAAAAGCGTTTCAGGGCACATAGATAAAGCTTTTAACAATATTCAGCAGCTTTTTTCAAACCCCACAATTCTGCCCCATACTGAACAATATTTTTGCATACAAATTTTTAGGAGTATTTCCAAGGAGTTTTTTAAAGCACATACAGTTTCAATGAAGACATTTTTTTTAACGCCATGCAACGCAACGTCTCTGATTTCCTTGAGATAAAATGTTTGTTTCCGTTCAGACTTTAGGTTGCAACTTTTAATGTGGAGTAAGAAAAACCAGTTGTAATTAATGTAAAGATCGGAGAATAGTCCCATTTTTACATCCTCTTCCATTTGATTGCAAGCCTGTTTTGTGAACGTGATGTTTTATTTATCGAATGGGCTTTAACCTTGAAAGTACTCTCTCGTTTTAGAGATAGAAAGCGCTTGATTTTTCATCGTTTACTTCTAGCATCTAGTTTGATGCATCCAGGCTCGTCAATTAGTGTTTTCAGTCAGGTTTTGGGTAAATTTCATTCTGTTCTTCTCATTATTCCTTGTTATTCTTGTTACGCCCCTTTTGCTGACGTCTTTTAATTTCTGCACAAATTTCAATCATTTCTTTATTCCATTATTTCTTTTCCTGTCTTTTCATTAAGGCACTTTTCGTAAAGGCAGGGATATCCACTCGATTTCGGAAAGCTTCTTTTCTGATTATACGGAAACATGCGCTTCTCAATAGCAAGCGCTCAGAGTCCTGCAGCAAGCCTGATGAGCTCTTCATTGGGCGAAACATCCGCAGGCCTGCTGAGTTTCTGTTAAGGGTGAGATTTACGTCCTATCGGCCTGAGGCCCTTAAGGACAAGGTTACTGCAGACATAGGTCTGCATCATTCTGGCAACTGCTGTCGCCTGGCAGTAGTGGGTAGGTTTCAATGGGGGGGGGGGGGGGGGGGGGGGTAGCATTTCTCTCTCTGAGCTTGTGTTCCTCTTGAACATTGGTTGAATTCAGGTCGTGTTCTTCTTGAATGTTGGTTCAAGTTTGGTCGTGTTGATCTTGAACGTTGTTCAATTCAGGATGTTGGTCGACCGATGATGGGCGTCGGTGTGTGTGGCTTGCTGTCCCCCCAAACATCCGGCTGTCTTCAGGACCACCGGGCGGCCTTCTTCATGCTCGGGTGGCGATGGTTCTGTGCCGCGTGAGGCCGCCTCAAGGAGGGAGCAGGACGAAAGTCGCTGGAGCGCAGCAAGAGTCCCTAAAACTTGGCGGGTACTCGCTAACTGCGGCCGTGAGGGCAATTTTTCAGCCCAACCCCATAAGGAGTGCCCCCATATCTGCCTCCCCACAAAACAGCACGGTATTCCAGGCCCCACGGTAGTCACAATCAGGCAGCGCTCCTTCGCCGATTGCCCTACATCTCCCAGGAGCCGTCCCCCGGTGACACAGGCTAGACCCGCCTTCAACCACATAGCTGGAAGGTTGTCTGCGCCGCCCGACACTGATCTCTCACATCAGTGTCCCTCAAAGGAGATCTGCCACCTCTCCCCTGGCGTCCACTGCTATGCCACACTCGCAGCGGACTCATGCTGAGGTCTGCTTCGGAGGGACTTTAAAGCATGTCAGAGAACTCACTGGAGAAGATTTGCCTTTCATGCACCTTTCCATTTGAAGGCAGTTTTGTGTTCACCTGATACGTCGTCACTGTCATGTCCTTTAGCGTCTACATTACCCATTCTCTGGAGATGGATAGAGCAGGCAGGGTTTCTTTATCGTTGTTAGTGGTACATTTCTTCCATCTGTCTTTGAGTTTGACCCCAGTGAGTGAAAAAAAAAACGGAATTTCTTAAAAGTATCAACACACACACACACACACACACACACACACACACACACACACGGACACACACACACACACACACACACACACACACACACACACACGCGCATAGACACACCTCTGTATGTCTACCTACCCCTGTGTGTGTGTGTGTGTGTGTTCAGTTCAGTTCAGTTCAGTAGTTTAATTTAACGTCTTTTCATCACAAGATGATCTTAGACCTTTAAACTGCAATATACATTCCATTGTACTATAAGCACCTCCCCCCCAACCACCCCCCCCCCCCCCCCCCCCCCCCCCCCCCCCAAAAAAAAAAAAAAAAAAATCTATTAACACATATCTCAAATGTCTTTTTTCACAATAGTTTTGCAACTGGGGACTGAGCAATAACCAAAGCAATATCCAAAAAGCCAGGGTTATTTACCACACTATCAACATTGTCAGAATTATTTATGAAAATATTCTTCTCCTTATAAGCGGGGGTTAGTATAGGGCATTCAAATAAAAGATGACGAATTGAGATATTCTCCTGACATATACACGCTATACCTCGTGAATGTTTTGTGTTCCATGTATTTAACCGTAATTTATGAATTAATCTGGCTAGATATCTTGGACATGATGGCAGAATGAATAATTTCTCATTAAAATGTTTCTTCCGCATATTCTTTTCCATCGCTGGATCAATTCATGCGGAGAAAAATTTAAGACTTTGTTGAAGGGTGTTTCAAAAATTGTACAAGCTCCATGCTTTGCCAATTTGTCTGCTAATTCATTCCCTTTTAAGCCACAATGTGAAGGAACCCAGCAAAAATCAACTGCTATACCTCGGGAAAGTAAACAATGTAACAGATGCTTAATTTCAAAAAGAAGATCAGTTCTAATCTTAGAGTTCCAGTGCTTTAATGATTGTAAAACTGATTTTGAATCAACACAAAATAACACACTATAAAATGATACTGCGTGTCATATAAGATGTAGTTCAGAGCTTTCATAATTGCATATAGCTCTGATGTATAAATTGAAAATTCTCTGCCTAGATAGAAAGACTTTTGCACATTTAAGGATGGTACAGTATATTTTTGATAAGTCGACATCGATAAATCGACATTCGGATAAGTCGACGCTTTTTCATTTTCCCGGCGAAAAGCCTTCTTTATGTGACTTAATTTTCGACTTATAAATCGACGTCGCTTAACTCGACACATCGCGTAAATCGACGTACTTTTCCTGAAACCTCCGGATAAGTCGACATCTAAAACGTGGTAAGTGATGCAAGAGATGCTGAAAACGAGTCACTTATAGCCTAAGGGTGCGGAAATAGTAATAGGGGTTATTGTTGGAGTGATGACGTAGTAGTACACTTTCTCCCTGACGTCTGCCAGAAATCGAAAATGGCGTCCAAGAAAAAGCAGAGGCTTTCGCTAAAGAGAAAGATTGAACTCGTTAACGAAGTTGAAAGCATCCCTTTCAAGACAAAGAAAGTAATAGCAGAAGAATGTGGAATTCCACACAACACGCTATCTACCATCATGAAAAACAAGGAAAAGTACAAGGAACAGTTCAGATCTTCTTCCACTGATCCATCAAAACAGCGGACGCCAGAAGCAGTACATGCGGTAGGATTTGTTTTTCTTCATTTGCAGTCTAGCGTTTAAAGGAGATATCTGCCAGGGTGGGAAAAAATCAAAAGAGCGGATAACATTTCTGGTTTGCACGAACATGAACGAACAGAGAAAGAACCCATCTTTGCCATTGGCAAATACCAAAATCCGAGATGTTTTGCAGGCATGCGGTCATTGCCCGTTCGTTATGCAGCGAACCCGAGAGCATGGATGACCAGTGAGCTGTTCACAGAGTGGCTCATTGAGTTTGACAGAAAGATGCACTCCCAGAAGAAGAGACATGTGCTGCTTGTGATGGACAATTGCACGGCGCACAAATGCAGACCCTTGAAGCTGGTGGCGACCGAAGTTTTATTTTTGCCACCAAACGCAACTTCCAAGGTGCAACTGTTGACCAAGGTGTGATCCTCAACATAAAAGTTCACTACAGGACCTCGTACGTGAAGAACCTGATCGGCCATTTTGACGCAGGAGTTGAAATGAAAACCATCAACATCCTTAATGTTTTGACAATGCTAAAGAAGGCATGGGAGAATGTGTCTGCAAATACAATCGCAAATTGTTTTCGAAAAGCAGGATTCGTCCGAGAAAAAAAGATCCGTGACAGTGACCACAGTTCCCAAGAAGACCGCAGAAACCGTGAAGAGAACAGCCGTTCCCATGATGACTCTTCCAAGGGTGAGGCTGACCCCACAAAGCTAGACCCACTTCTGGAAAGACTTTACAGGGAATGGAATGTCACTCCAGATGACTACTTCCACGTTGATGATGACGTGCATACATGCGCCCAGCCGTCAGCACCTAGTCAGCATGCTTTTTCTTCAGACTCTCAGCCACCAGAAATGTCTCATGTTGCCTCTGACAATGACGATGAACCACATGATGAGGAGACTGGACAACGCATAACAAAGTTGCAGGCACTTGAGTCTTTGAACACACTGAGAATGTTTTGTCTTCAATCCAGTGATGTCGACTTTCTTTACGCCCGTTGGATACTTTCACAGAAAGGATGTACAAATACTTCGCTTTGGTCAAAGTCCAAAGAACAATACCTGATATGTTTAAAAATCGAAATCAGAGACAGCACGGCAAGAGTAGCATGGAGGAGGGAGAGCATAGCATAGCGAAGGTGGTAGTGGGGAGACTGGAGGATTGACACGGGAGGAGAGGAAGGAAAGGGATGGAAGTCTACGGGTCAGAGGAGAGGGGTGAAGTGTCAGAGGAGAGGGGTGGAGTGTCAGAGGAGAGGGGTGGAGTATCAGAGGAGAGGCGTGGAGTGTCAGAGGAGAGGGGTGGACAGTCAGAGGAGAGGGGTGGAGTGTCAGAGGAGAGGCGTGGAGTATCAGAGGAGAAGAGTGGAGTGTCAGAGGAGAAGAGTGGAGTGTCAGAGGAGAGAGGCGTGGAGTGTCAGAGGAGAGGCGTGGAGTGTCAGAGGAGAAGAGTGGAGTGTCAGAGGAGAAGAGTGGAGTGTCAGAGGAGAGGGGTGGAGTGTCAGAGGAGAAGAGTGGAGTGTCAGAGGAGAAGAGTGGAGTGTCAGAGGAGAGGCGTGGAGTGTCAGAGGAGAGGCGTGGAGTGTCAGAGGAGAGGGGTGGAGTGTCAGAGGAGAGGGGTGGAGTGTCAGAGGAGAGGCGTGGAGTGTCAGAGGAGAGGGTGGAGTGTCAGAGGAGAGGGTGGAGTGTCAGAGGAGAGGGGTGGAGAGGAGAGGGTGGAGAGGAGAGGGGGTGGACAGTCAGAGGAGAGGGGTGGAGTGTCAGAGGAGAGGGGTGGAGTGTCAGAGGAGAGGGGTGGAGTGTCAGAGGAGAAGAGAGGTGGGAGTGTCAGAGGAGAGGGTGGAGTGTGGAGTGTCAGAGGAGAGTGTCAGCGTGGAGTGTCAGAGGAGAAGAGTGGAGTGTCAGAGGAGAAGAGTGGAGTGTCAGAGGAGAAGAGTGGAGTGTCAGAGGAGAGGGGTGGAGTGTCAGAGAAGAGGGGTGGAGTGTCAGAGGAGAGGGGTGGAGTGTCAGAGGAGAGGGGTGGAGTGTCAGAGGAGAGGGGGAGTGGAGTGTCAGAGGAGAGGTCAGAGGAGGGGTGGAGCGTCAGAGGAGAGGGGTGGAGCGTCAGAGGAGAGAGTGGAGCGTCAGAGGAGGCGTGGGAGTGTCAGAGGAGAGGCGTGGAGTGTCAGAGGAGAGGCGTGGAGTGTCAGAGGAGAGAGTGGAGTGTCAGAGGAGAGGGTGGAGTGTCAGAGGAGGAGGGTGGAGTGTCAGAGGAGAGGGGTGGAGTGTCAGAGGAGAGGGGTGGAGTGTCAGAGGAGAGGGTGGAGTGTCAGAGGAGAGGGGTGGAGTGTCAGAGGAGAGGGGGGAGTGTCAGAGGAGAGGGGTGGAGTGTCAGAGGAGAAGAGTGGAGTGTCAGAGGAGAGGGGTGGAGTGTCAGAGGAGAGGGGTGGAGTGTCAGAGGAGAGCGGTGGACAGTCAGAGAGAGCGCGTGGAGTGTCAGAGGAGAGGGGAGGGGTGGACAGTCAGAGGAGAGGGGTGGAGTGTCAGAGGAGAGGGGTGGAGTGT
Organism: Conus betulinus; assembly: GCA_016801955.1. NCBI lineage: Eukaryota > Metazoa > Mollusca > Gastropoda > Neogastropoda > Conidae > Conus > Conus betulinus. The sequence continues at coordinate 123,499 of JADBJO010002612.1, read as the reverse complement.
CAGAGGAGAAGAGTGGAGTGTCAGAGGAGAAGAGTGGAGTGTCAGAGGAGAGGGGTGGAGTGTCAGAGGAGAGCGGTAGACAGTCACAGGAGAGGCGTGGACGGTCAGTGGAGAGCGATAAGGAATCAGAGGAAAAGGGTGAAGAGAGTGATCGGCCGGAGGGGAAAAGTGTTGGTCGGAAGAGACAGTAGAGGATAAAGAGGAGATTATGGAGGGAAAGGCACAGAACAGAAAGAAGGGACAGAAATTGGGAAGGGATAAGTGGGTACATGCAATGGAAGAAACCCTGTGAAGGAATTGGCTGGAGAGATAGGCCATGAACGAGAGTGTGACCTCTGATAAGGGAGACATTTGTGTCACCGCTTTCCATCCTCCTGCAAAAGAGGCATTTGTACCTACCAGCCAGGAATGGCGGATATTACAATGCCGCAGACTAAATCTTCAAATGAGTTGCACTACTTTGCAAGAAAGACCGTATACAAGTCTAGATCCCCCCTTGCATGTTGATAGGATCATAGGAGACGGAAACTGTCTTTATAGGGCCTTGAGCTTAGAGGTCACTGGCACTCAAGAAAAGCATGAACAAGTACGTGCAGCTATCATTCATTTCATGATAGAGAGTCCGGCCCCGTTCTCAGGCTATCTAGGGTGCGACTTGGTTGAATACCTGGACGAGGGTGGTTCTCCATTACAGCCCAAGTCTTGGGGGACAGATGTTGAAATTATGGCTGCAGCCACCCTCCTCCAGACCCCTGTGATCGTGTACTCTACATGTGGACGGTGGTTGACCCATCAACCGCTGTTTCCACTGAAGGACAGCAGACTTGATTCACTTTCTCAGAGTGCTCGCAATGAAAAAATCTATCTGAGAAATATTCGCACGCTTTTTGAGAGAGTGGTTCGAGTGTGCTGAATCCCAAATGTCAACCACCATCTAAACTAGATGCTTGACGTTAGAACATGGTTTACTAAACTTTTTAACATGTTTCAATTCTAGTAATGCGTTGAAGTAAGTGTATACCAATCTGTATGTGTTTACTTGGGAAATTTAGCTTTTTGAAAAATGTCGAAGTAGTAAAGTTATAGTGCAAATAAACAAGAAGCATAGAGAGTTATCTGCCTATGTTCTACTAGGGTATCGTAATTTTTTTTCTTTAACTTTCAGTGTTCTGATTGCTTATCCCTGTAGATTTTGGTGACAAAAGAAATGTCGAAAGCAATATACACATCTTTATTTACAGCATTACAATTGTATGAATATACTCAGTTCTCGTTTTTATATTCTCTGTTCGGTCTTCTTCTGCACAACATATTTTTGTTTACATCCCAAATAACTTTTTTGATACTAATTTAGTTTGAGAACAAGTTGTTAAGGCCACTGCTTTGGGACAAGATCCAGTAGGCTAAGGTATTTCGGTAGAGAGGTTGTATTCTTTGGGGAGTAAGTGTTAAAAACGGTCTCCTGTAGTAGAAGTTTTATTTATTTAAAAAAAAATAAATTTTTCTTCTTTTTTATTTTTCGTCTTTTTGTTTTTTTTTTTTTAACCCTATATGGGTTCGCTGAAAATCATTCCTTGAAAGTCATGTTAAGTTCTTCCATCAGTTGATACTCTACTCTTCGATTTAATGGCATCAAAATCGATCCATGTCTTGTGACAACAGACTCACACACACACACACACACACAAAACACACACAAGCACATGTGTACGCATGCTCCTACGCACGCATGCACACTGCACACACACACACACACACACACACACACACACACACACACACACACACACACACACACACACACACACACTCACATACACACACAAACACACACACACAGCGTTATTTTTATCAAACTCTAATTATTCCCCTCAGGAAAAAAATAAACAAGACAGGAAGCAAAAAATTCAGTTGTTTGCTTGCTTGTTTGTTTGTTTGTTTTTTTAATTTTGGTGTATGCTTAACTTTCTTTCTTTCTTTCTTCTCAGAAGTTGCTGGATAATTCGACACATTGTCATCTTTCTTCAAAGTAGTATATTCATCATCAATTTTTGCGTTGAGATGCTCCCATGGGGCATTTGAGGAACAATAGGAACCTCCGAAATTGCATCAATATCAATACTACATTCTGACATAAGCTCACAAGTGAAATTTCTAATTGGCTCTATGTATGATATATTTTTAGACCTTTTGGGGTATTCCTTGTTGGAATCCATAAGAATTTCATCACTAACAGAGTTTTTTACAGATAGGCCTCTTACAACGTATTTGGACACATCCAACGTTCGTTGTTCATTAAGAGGTAAAATGTTTGTCTCCTTATAGCATTTCACTGTTTGTGTGCACTGGAACACCCAAAGCTAATTTTAAAGCTTTACTATCTAAGCTTTGCAGTTTCTTTAAAAGGTAGTTAGATGCAGAGAAGTATACTTCCTGTCCGTATATTAATTTTGATCGGACTAACGATGTATATAATGTAAAAGTGCGGTACAGTCTTGACCCCATGGTTGACAACATATAATTTTGAGCAAATTTAATCTTTCCCTAGCTTTATCTATCAAATTCCCATATGCTTTTTCCAGTTCAGCTTCGGTGTTAAAAACACTCCTAAGAACTTGACTGTTTGCTTATATTGTAGAACATTGTCGTCAAGAATAAGTTGGGAAGAACCTTTGGGTTTTCGCCATTATTAAAAAGCATTAAACAAGTTTTCTCACCAGATAATTCAAGACTGTTCTCTTTCATGTAAGCAGACAATCTGTCCAATTCTCCTTGATACATTGTCTGTACAAATTTTACTGCCCTTTTATTCGAGTGCTTCCTTAATGAAGTATTAATCCAAATGGCAATATCATCTGCATACTGCACTACATTGGTGGTTTTTGACAATGCCTTTGGGAGATCATGTATAAGGATCGTAAATAATAAAGGTGCAATAACAGACCCCTGGGGAATACCCATATCTATCTTTTTCCTGAATGATGAATATATTTTTCCAATTCGTGTACATATATTTCTTCCTTCCAGAAAGTTTTTTTATGTAATCATACATATTCCCAGAAATGCCAATATTTTTCAGTTTATACAATAATCGAGCATGCCAAACACGGTCGTATGCTTTCTTTACATCAAAGAATGTAGCTAGTGTACTTTTTCTGCGTGAAAATTTTTTTTATATGAGAAGTTAGTTTCACTAAATGATCAGTTGTGCAACGCCCTTTTTTCTGAATCCAGCTTGCTGAACTGGAATAATGTCATTTTTTTTCACAATAATATAATAAACGTGTTTGTACAACTTTTTCAAGAAGTTTACCAACATGGGATGTTAAAGCAATGGGTCTATAGCTATTTACAGATGTTCTCGTTTTACCTTCTTTTGGTACTGGTACTACCACTGAACTTTTCCAGATTGTAGGAATAGTGCCGTGCCGTACGTCCCACATTTTTGGAACAACGAATGTAGTAATATTTTCCACGAAGAAGGCAAGTGACGAAGAAGCTCGTAAGAAATACCATCTAGGCCCACTGCTGAATCATAAGAAGTAATGGATTCTATCGCTTCAAGAAGTTCTGATGATTGTAATGGAGAATTTAAGTAGTTATCATTGTCTGGTATGGGACTCTTATATTGTTCTTTTTTCCCTCTTTATGTCTATGGTACTTGATTTCTGCTGGAAGATTTACAGCTTGACTATTTTCCGAAAAGAAATGGGAGAAAGCTTCCGCCTTATCCATTGTGCTTGGAAATTCTTTTGTTAATTTTACAGGGTAAGCTTGTGTTTTGTAACAATTTTTCATTTGTTTTACTTTTTTTTCCCAAACTTTAAACATATCCTTCGATTCTTTTACTTCAGTCTCACAAAATTCTGCCCAGTGTTTCTTTTTAGCTTGAGCAATGATTTTATTACATTTGTTCTTTTCTGCTTCATAAAGACAAAATTTTCTTCTGTCTTATTTCGTAACCAAGCCTTGTAACTTTTTCGCTTTGATTTAACAGCTAGTCTACATTCTTCCGTCCACCATACATTACCCACATATTTACCAATCTTTTTAAATTTACATTAGGGATAGAATGCTCGGCTGCTAACAGTATGACTTTGCTGAAATTAGAATAAAATAAATTAACATCATCGTTCTCAATAAATGTTGTGTTATACGATGCAAGAAAAATCTGGTAGGCATCCCAGTTGGCAAGTTTATAATTTAAACTTTGGAATTTTGTCTTCGATGTCTGTTACATCATTATCTATGTCATCATCAAAGATTATAGTAATGGGTGGTGATCACTTCCCAAACAATCTCTTCTCCTATAGACCAATTACAGTTTACTGCAATGCTAGGTGAAACGAAGGATAAATCTATCGCGCTAGGTTTTGTGAGTTGAAACATCTGGAATTCTTGTGATTCGACCATCATTTAATAAAACTAAAGAGGAATCAATAATATTTTCAACGAATCTGTTGGATGAAACTTTAGAACACTCAGAATCCCAAATGGTGCATGGGCATTAAAGTCGCCAACAATGATCCATTTCTTACTTGTTAAATTTGTATTCTTCAGCCAGTCTGTGTTATCCTCTTGGGGTCCCATTAGGATAATATACAGAAAGAACATTGTAAACTGAGTCTTTGTTCACTTTGATTACAGCACCTGTAGCAAATACACCTTTATCTTCCTGCGGCACCGGAAGTGGAACGATCCTAGTAAATTCCAGGTCCCGTCTGATGTAAGAGCAGTCTGGACTTTTTTGTTTGATTCACTGACTGTGTAAAGTGGAGGGTAGAAAAATAATTCTCCAAATTAGGTAGTCTGTGCTTTTCCACATTCAGAGACTGAAGTGCTAGCACAGAGTGGTTTCCCTCTAGAACATGATTTTCAAAAGATAATAAATTACTGGGAAGTGATCTGGCATTCCATTGAAAAATTTTGAAACAATCATTTTGCTTAGCTTTCATGGCAAACTGCAAGTTGTAACATAACTGCTGTTATGCAAATTATAGGCTTTCACGGCACATTCTCCACCAAACAAGATTGATTGATATTGAGAGTGACCTATTACAGTAGTAAAATATAGGAAATAGCCCACATGGGGGAACATCTCTTCTTAACAAATAAACTACACATTCAAAGAAAACACGAAAAGAACAATATTATAAAAACACAAAACCAATGTCTGAATAGCGCAGTACTACGTATACTGACTATAAGAACAATGAAGGCTATGAACACTCGTTATTCAGGGAACTTGTATGTCTCAAAAGTGCAGGTCTGACCTCAGTTAACACTTGCAATGATGATTGTGGTGTGCCTTCACAAAACAGAATATCCCGGTATATCTAACACACAAGCCAACATAATACATACATTTATACTCAGGCATACATACAGCCACACACAGACACGCGCGCACGCACACACACACACACACACGTTCTCATCAGTGCATGATGTGCGCGCGCGCGCACACACACACACACACACACACACACACACACACACACACACACACACACACACACACACACACACACACACACACACACACACACACACACACATATACTACAGTTCAAAATATACATTGTCAAGGCAGTCACCAGTGGGGGTACCAAAAACCCCTCCAGTCAAAGAACCCCATATGCGGCTGAAAGTACGATTTGGAACGTCGCTTGGGCTGATTCCAAAAAAGACGTGAAGATGTCTGCCCAAGTTTCCGGCCAGCACTGACGCTCCTCGTTGGTTGGGGTGAAGCTGATCCCGGAGACCTCTCGGCTGCAGGTTCTCGTGACTGATGAAAGAGATATTCTTGTTCTCCACCACTCGGCGAACACCAAGGCGTTATAAAGGTCTTTTTTTTGCATTCAGGGAAGGATCTTTGACTGGCGAAATTTTGCTTATAACAACTTTCACTTTCTGATGCTCAGACTGTAACTTGCGCACTGCAGCAACAAAGACTTCACTGGCAGCCTGAGGGGTCTTGTTTCTCAGGGTGTTGATGCCACAGTGCAAAACGACAGCATCGAGTTCTTGACACACGTTTACAGCAGATCTAGCAGCTCTTTCAATATCATCCATGGACTGACATTTACGTTTGATTACACGAAGTCCATAGGAAAGACCAAGCCTACGTGCCTGTACCCCATTCAGTACAGAATCGTGCAGGATGGCAATACCAGGAAGATCTTTTTCTGTCTGAAGGTACTTTTCAGACTTTGATCCAGCATTTCGAACTTCAGTAGTGACCTTTTTTTCTTTTTTTGAGAGGATGACGTCGTCGGCATTACGTCATTGGGAATATCGGTATCAGAAACCGCGTTCTTTTCCCTCTCCGCAGGCACGCGGATTGTTTTCGGCTTCTTTGCCCTCTGTCCACTTTCATCGGCATTTCAGGTAAGTCTTTATTCAATGGAAGGGTAACACTAGCAGATGTTTTTTACAGCATCAGAGTAGAGCATATTCTTCTGAACGGGCTGCACTATTTTTACCGCCCCTTTCCCTTCCGACACATTATCTTTTCTTAGGTTCATAATAATATTGGAAAGGTGAGCGATCGTTGTTTCCAATGCTTTGACTCGATCGCATAAAGTGTCAATGGTTGTACTCACGCACGACGGATTTTTACAAGTCGAATCAGCGCAGGTGTTAGTGCCGGGTCGAGCAGCGAGCATGCCGTTAGAAACTTCGTCCAGTTCTAACACTTCAGTAGAGGTCGAAGCATCTTTTCTTCTCATTCTTGCTTTGAAGCTTTGTCTTCTTGTTCATTGAACATGCGTCTGTAGGAGTCTTAGCTGACGTTCCTCTCCTAGGCTGGAACCTAGTCTTGGTCATTTTCTGTCATACTGTCCCAGAAGGAAATTAGCCAGTTGTTGATGTCGCCATATTGCGTAGCCACCCCTCCCATCCCCCCATCCCCGATCCGAGTTGTTACCTTTTCACATGCATCCCGACCTCCCCCCCCCCCCCCCCCCCCCCCCCCCCTCCCTTTTCCTCTATTCCACAGAGTTTAAAAAGCAGTTCATGCATCTTGTATCTGCATGTCACTATATGCAGGTAAAGAAAATAGAGACCTGGCTATCAAGCACGTGTAAGCATGCACACCCATGCATGCACACATACGCTCGCGCGCGCGCGTACACACACACACACACACACACACACACACACACACACACACACACACACACATACACGGGGGAGGGGTTGTTTGTTTGTTTTGTTTTTTGGTTTTGTTTTTTGTTGTTCTTTTGTTGTTTTTTGTTGTTGTTTTGGGGGGGTTAGAATATACGCATCATCAAAGTTTTCCTTTAGGATGAGGGGATATAGAAGAAGAGGGTCTGTGCGTGTTCACTAGTGATATAGTCTCTCTTCGAACACCAGTCAGAATGGTTTAAACTCGTTCACGTAGTGTGTGTGGGGGGAGGAGGGGAGGCATTCAGGAACTAATCATGTGGATCAGGATAGATAGACAAAACTGTTTCTCTTATTTCCTCTGTCCGTTTACACACCAGGCCTAGCTGACTTCCAGCTTGCCTTGACTCATTGTCATGTCCCGTTGACATTGTCCAAACGATTCTGCACATGTGGTAATAATGCTCATATGTTTTACCCTTTCACGTTCCACAGCATAGAGAAGAGATGGTCACCGCCATGGGATCATGTCGATGTGACCAAGTGTCATTGTGTGACCACGTGTCGTTGTGACCACATGTTTTTTTTGTGACCACGTGTCATTGTGACCAAGTGTTCTTGTGACCACATGTTGTTGTGACCACGTGTCGTTGTGACCACGTGTCGTTGTGACCACGTGTCGTTGTGACCACATGTTGTTGTGACCATTGTCATTGTGACGCAAGTGTCGTTGTGACCAGATCAAAATGATAAGATCACAACGACTTTTTGGTCGCAACGATATGCGGTCACATCGACACGTCATTTTGGGTCACATCGCCATTGGGTCACGACGACATGGGGTCACGTCGGCATGCAGCCGCGGAGTGTTCCCACGGTGGAATCTACGATGGACACTCAGGAACATGGAGAATAAGCTCGGTGTTGTTTGGTTCCAACACCATTAGGGCCCTGTACCTTGCTTCCAACTAGCGGCCACCTGCGACACAAAGATGGTGCAGTACAGGGCCCTTTTGGTACCGGGGGCTGTAATGATACAGACCCAAAACCGGGGTAGGGGGTGGGGGTGTGGGGGGTGGGGGTGGCAGCCCTGTCACATAACCAACCACCACGCTTTCTAGTCTTGTGTTTCTGGGTGCAAACGGCAAGGTAAGGTGAGTGAAGTTAGGTAATGTTGCTTATAGCCCAGCCGACCGCAGAGGGCCATATCAAAGGCTGTCACCGCGTTGAAGTCCACCTACAAGTCATTCATTCACACAACCCCTTATAATACACCTTCTAAAAACTACCCGAACTTTTGTTAAAAAAAAATCTTTCTTCTGTAAAATCTCAGATCAGACGAAAAATGGTAGTAGCCTCCCTCAGAAATTCAAAGATCACATCAGGCGGGACATCTCTGAACAAGGTTTTCATGGAGTCTGCTGTAAAATGTTTGTGTCTCACATCATACAAGTCCCAACGCTCTAGAAGAATATGTTTCATTGTGAGTGTGGTACATGACATGGAACGCACCACGGAGCTTCTTCGCTCTTTGTAAGGTACGAATGAGTTAAAATCGAATGGCCAGTGTGCAGCCGGCAAAAAATAAACAAAACGTTTCATCTTTGCAACCACCAGAGGTAGATAAGAGGAGGAAGCGAACGTTGTCGGTTTCTGGGATAGTGAATTTCAGTTTCAGTTTCATCAAGGAGGTGTTACTGCGCGCGGACTAGTCCATATACTCTATTGTACACCCGCTAAGTTTCGAGACCACACTGCGTATGATTTCAAGCTGATGGATGAAAGAACGAATGACGAAGATGAGAGAATGTAAAAGAGGGGCTCATCCACGTCTGTGGCCTTGGTTTGGTTCCTTCGGGGTCACCGTTATCGGCGAGTCCATGGGGGCCGTCGTTGGAAGGACGTGGTGGCGCCCTCTGGAGGGAGAGCTCACTCACGCCGGCTCCGCGACTAAGCAATTATTGTCGTCAGTAGGGGGCTTAGTAACTGGTGTCCTGCGTATGTTAGATCAGAACAGGCGCCACTGAACACCACTGAAGTGACTCGGCAGCAGTGCAGTGTCTCCTCCAGTGGGTTGCCTCTTGACGACTTGACATTGACTGCTGCCTGTGGATTGCCGGTGCCGGGGCTGCGGCGGGGCCGACCGGGCCGTGGCTGTGGACAGGGTGTCGGAATGAGCGGCGTGGGTGCACTGCCTCTGGCGCAGAGGTTGAGACAGCAAAAAAAAAAAAAAAAAAAAAAAAGAAGAGGGGCTCATGGTTACAACTTAGGAAATGTCTGACCTAGGCACTAGCCCGACGCGCTGGTCAGACCTTGGGTACCTACCTAGCATTGATTCTATGTGTTGGGGTGGGCGGGGGGGGGGGGGGGGGGGTTGTGGGTCTCTCCGAGACCCGAGGTGGTGGTTTCGTTTGGCGTGCATCGTGTCCATGTCTGTGTGAAGGATCTGTACTGAGAACAGAGCATTCGTCTGTTTGCATTTGTCGTCATGTGATGAGACACGCTGCCGGTGACCGCCAAGCTCCTCAAACCTTTCCATCCCCTACACCTAAACACACACACACACGCATGCACGCACGCACGCACACACACACATACACACGCATGCGCGCACACACACACACAAACACACACACACACACACGCATACACGCGCGCGCGCACACACACACACACACACACACACACACACACACACACACACACACACACATACTCACACGCGCACACATGCACACACACACACACACACACACACACACACACACACACACACACACACACACACACACACGCACGCACGCACGCACGCACGCACGCACGCACACGCTTACACACATACAAACGCCTGCCGCACGCGCGCGCGCACACACACACACATATACACACACACACACACACACGCACGCACGCACGCACACGCGCACGCACACACACACACACACACACACACACACACACACACACACACACACACACACACACAAATGATGCGTATACATGATCACATACAGATCTTTCATCATCTACCTGCCTGTCCGTTGACCGTCTGACTGTGTGGTTGCTGGTGTAGCACGAGAATTTTTCTCACGGAGAATTTGATTCCAGAGCAAAACTTTTTACAGAATTTTTACTCTCCCGGGAAGCAGACCTGTACTCATCTCACACCAGATCGATCCGCTTAAGTTTATTCCGGAGTAATTCTCGTACAAGAATGTGATTCCTCTGCTAAGCAACAGAACAGTGGCTATGTGTCTAATTCTGCACTCTCTCTCTCTCTCTCTCTCTATCTATCTATCTATCTATCTATCTATCTATCTATCTATCTATCTATCTATCTATCTATCTATCTCTCTATCTCTCTCTCTCTATCTCTCTCTCTCTCTCTATCTCTCTCTCTCTCGTACAAGAATGTTATTGCTCTGTTAAGCAAGAGAACAGCGGATCTGATTCGTTAAATGTACAATCCTGTACTCTACTCTCTCTCTCTCTCTCTCTCTCTCTCTCTCTCTCTCTCTCTCTCTCCTCTCTCTCTCTCTCTCTCTCTCTCTTCGTTACAAGAACGTTGTTCCTCTGTTAAGCAAGAGAACAGCGGATCTGATTCGTTAAATGTACAATCCTGTACTCTCTCTCTCTCTCTCTCTCTCTCTCTCTCTCTCTCTCTCTCTCTCTCTCTCTCTCTCTCTCTCTCTCTCTCTCTCTCGTCTGGGTTCTGGGAGTGGCGTAATTACTATTTCATGATAATTCATCCTAAAAATTCGAAAAGCATGCCAGTCACTGACAGAAGCTCCAAACAGAAAGTTCTCAGTGTGACTAAAGTAGATGGCAACGCCATAGAATAAACCTATCAGCACCAAGCCATGGGAGTAACAGTGGGTGAGGAACTGAAGTGGCAGTCCCACACTGATACTGCTGTCAGTCGAGTCTTGTCAGAAGCGGGTTTCCGACACTGTTCACATCGCTAGAAGGCGTGTCGGACGCATACTTCCGACAGTGTTTGACGATGTTTAAATCATACCGCCTTTTATCAAAGGGCAAATAAATCTTGTTTCAGGGACAGCTTAGGGTCTTTTTTTAAGTTGCTTCCCTTAGACCGTTGTTCGTGTATTCTTAATTTTATACGGATTTGAATTGTCCTACTCTCAGTTCCCACGATCACACAATTCTGAACACAATCACAATCACACGATTTTGAGTGGATCAAGCATTTTTTTGTCAAATTCTTGTGTTTTATGCAGTTGTTAAATACACTATTCTCTGTAGGTCATACCAAGTGCTCAGTTACTGAGCTCGTGTGGGAGGGTAGAGAGCATGAAGAAGTGGATTACAGTGTGCACAAAAAAGTTTTGTTTTTCTGCAAATGTGCATCATTTTGGATTACTTACATCATGTGAACTGTGTGGATTCCTCACTGAAGGTAAAAAAAAAATTGATAAATATATTGTTTCTTCTGTCCAATGGTGTATGTTTCATGCTCCTAGGTGAAGTGGTTGATTTTTTGACTTTTTGAACATTGCCGAAAACGGTGTGATCTGAGGGACTAACCGGTCCATTTTGGCTGTGACTTGATTGAGTTTTAATAAGCTGGCTCGCAGTCTCTTCATGCTCAAACAACTGAAGCCTTACACAGAAACAGGCTCACTGTCTCTCTCACATCAACTATACATCTGTAGTCTGGGACTGTGCAGCCAAGATTCAACTAAATTCACTGTACAGAAAAGCTGCAAACATACCTCTGCCAGAGTCTTCCTAATCATCCTCAGAAAAGCAGGCCAAGTTATACATACTGCCGCTGCAAACACAACTAGATTTCAACCAAACTGGACTTATATATATAAAATACGCAATTATCTGACCCCACCATAACTAGAGATTTACTTACTAAGACCTCGTGTCCATATTATGGTTCCCACAATTATAATCTACCACGTGCTCGGACATGTTCAAAACTTTGTTTTGCATTTTCAGGTTCAAGCGTTTGGAACTCTCTTCCCAAAAACTAAAATTTTGTCGTTCACCGCACACCTTTAAAAAAAAAACCGTCGATATAGACTACATTGCTTCATAGAAGCCCTTTGGTGGAGTAATTGCATAAATTATGTCAGCAAATGATACCACTAACTATACTTATTCTGATACCACTCACTATACTTACTCCGCGAAGAAAATTGCTTCTCTTAGAAAACAGTATTTTGTTTCTTTCTTGCCAGTGCCATTACCATCATCATCTCCATCCTTGTCGAGAACTCTACCAACGATCACAAACATGTAGCAAACATCATCATATAGTCACTGTTTATCTAACCAACTTACAGGGATGTGTGTGTGTGTGTGTGTGTGTGTGTGTGTGTGTGTGTGTGTGTGTGTGTGTGAAAAGGTGGACTTTTCTGTCTTGTTTTTCTTCTATTCTTACTCCACCGCCGTCCCGCCCATCTTCTACTCCCCCCCCCCCCCCCCCCCCCCCCCCCCCCCCCTCCATTTTTGTTATTGTTGTTGACAACGTTGATGTCTTTATGATAGCGTGCATATGCATGCTTTTTGTCAAGCCTTCGCATACAAATGTGTGTGAATCATGTTCTCCATATTCCTGTGTGCCAATCCCGTTTCTCTCTCCCTTTTTCTTTCCTTTTTTTTTTTTTTTTGTTTGTTTTGTTGTTGTTGTTGTTTTCATTTTCTCATCGCATGATTTAAGCTCAGCAAAGACAGACTGGAAGAATAGGCTCTGCCTAAATCTCAATCTTTGATCGAATAAAGGTTTTCTGTTCTCTCTCTCTCTCTCTCTCTCTCTCTCTCTCTCTCTCTCTCTCTCTCTCTCTCTCTCTCTGTGACTCTGTTGACTCTGTACACACACACACACACACACACACACACACACACACACACACACACACACACACACGCCTCATTATGGTAGTAGCACAGACTATGTTGGCCAGGTATCAAGGCCTGGCCAGGGTGGTGTTTCCCCCGTGGGTCAGACATCAACACTGGCTTGTCGATGACACTCTCATCATGCCATCTCTTTCCTTTTCCTTGTCATGAATGTCGTCATTCTTGCACGGCCCAGTCTCGTGAGTTACCAGGTGTGTTATAATGTGTATGGTCTTCCCGCGAACGCAGTGACATCTCTTTATTGAAACTGAGTCTGAAACACCATGAAATGTCAAATGGTGGTTTCAAGTTGAGATGCTGCAGGCGGACATAGACAGAAATTTTAACAGAAATTCAAGTAACTAAATGTACTACTTGCTAAATATTGTTTTTATCATCACCACTATGATCATTATCTTTATTTCTGTTACATTTATCATCACTATCATCATTACTATTGTAACCCGCATTGTCTCCTTCCCAACGGCCTCGTTTTCATTCAACGCCCATCTTGCGCCAAATTTGAGAAGATAAGTGATTGGTCGTTCGTTTTCATTGTCCTGAAGGTTGTTTATCTTGCCTGAAGAAGGCCTAAGAGGTTGAAGCGCGTCTTGTTCTGTCTTGTAATTTGTTTGTCCATGGCAACCGGCGGAGGTTTTTTTTTTTTTTTTTTTTTTTTTTTTTTTTTAATTCCTTTTAACATTTATCAAATGGATGGTTTTAAGGCCAAAGCCCCATAGGCTCATAGGAGCGTTTAACCATGAAAGGTCAACGTGTCTGGGAAATGGGAGTTATCCTTCCCTGCCCTGAATCATCTACGTGTGCACTATTGAATGAACAGAGAGACGGATTCAGAGCTGGATTTTTTTTTTTTTCAATCCTCCAACCTTTTTTTCGTGTTTTTTTTGTTTTGTTTTGTTTTGTTTTTTGTTTTTGTTTTTTTTTTTTTTTTGGGGGGGTGGGTATTATTGGTTGTTGTTTGTTTTTTTTTTTTTTTTTAAGTGGGTCATCTGTCCTCCTATCTTTTCCCACTCTCCTTTATTTTTTTTCCTTTTTTTTTTTTTTTTTTTTTTTTTTGAGTACATCTGACTCTTACCCACTATGCAAAATCTGTGTGTTCAAATACTAAACGGCCAGTCTCTTGTGGATTCAGAGCTGTTTAAAATACGATCTTACGAGTGGATCAAACTCACAATACAGCTCTCCCAAAAACGTTTTGAAGTGTGAAACTCAGACCAGACCAACTAGCTCCACAGAACGCTGTGCCCATCATGTTTCTTGTCTTATGCAGAAATTTCCACCAGCAGACAGGGAAGTGTGTGGGTGTGTGTGTGGGTGTGTGGAGACGGGAGGCGGAGGAGGGCGGAGGAAGAGAGGGGCGGGGGGTGGGAGAGGTTGTTGTTGTCGTCATAGCATTACGTCAAACGTAGCAGTAAATGTTGAAGAGTTTTATGCGCCATGAACACCAGCTCTTGGGGCCACGCTGTTGGTGCGGTCCTCTGTGTGTGCATAAAGCTACTACGCACCTTTCAAGCCTTCGACGCTTCTGCTTCGACATGTCAGTCTCTCTATTTCGTTGCTTCGCAGTCTCTGCTGTTGACTGTCACAGCGTTGTCTTACATAGGGAACTACACGTCACGATTCTGTTAGAAGGCGAGCGAGAGAGATGGGAGGGGGGAGAGAGAGGGGGGGGGGGGGGGGGGGGGAGACAGTCAGAGAGACAGAGACAGTGACAGAGAGGAGAGCGAGCGACCGAGAATGAGAGAGAGAGAGAGAGAGAGAGAGAGAGAGAAAGGCTCTGTGTGTGTGTGTGTGTGTGTGTGTGTGTGTGTGTGTGTGTGTGTGTGTGTTAGGCATCGTTACCCTATTTGCATCTTGGCCGCAAAAACACCCCTGTGTCATCTAACGAAACCAGAACATTGATCAGGAATAAACAGATCGCTCGCTTTTTATTTGTTTTTGGTTTTTTTTTATTAAGGTGAGCGTACCCGACTAACATACCAATTTCACCTCTGTGGACATTGACTCCGTCTTTTTTTTTTTACAAAAGCTAACAGTAATTATGAAATCTTTTAATCACCATTTGAAGTAAATCTAGGTGCGCAAGAATCCTCCCCCTCCCTCCCCCTTCCCCCCATCCTTATCTCCACTCACACATTTACCTACTCGCTCTGGGAGAGAGACGGAGAGAGAGAGAGAGAGAGAGAGAGAGAGAGAGAGATGCACGAACCCACCGAGAGAGAGAGAGAGAGAGAGAGAGACAGACAGACAGACAGATAGACAGATAGACAGACAGACAGACAGACAGACAGACAGACAGAGATTGCACAAGACTGCTTGATAGAGATAGATTATAGGGGATACTAATGCTAACAGAATCTGTGAGATGCACAGACTCAACAACCAGAAGCAACTGTTGTAACTGGCATGTGTTTAAAGTAAATACCATACATATCTGCGCACACAAAATAATAATAACTAACTTCGTGGTGCATGAATCTATCTCGTTACAACTAGTCGGTCGTGCAAATCAGACAAGTTGCATGTCACAGGCCAATTTCGTGATGACAATGATGATCACTACAGGCACGTTGTGTGATTTTTGTCGCTTGGAATAACATTTTTTTTAGAGAGAGACAGAGAGAGGGGAGGGGGATACTCTCAACAACGATGCTGTAATTTCTGGACCGCGAGAGTGAGGTTGGTGGGTAACGAGGCAAAAAAAAACTCATTCCAGAAGAGTGTGTGTGTGTGTGTGTGTGTGTGTGTGTGTGTGTGTGTGTGTGTGTGTACGCGCGCGCGCGCGCGCGCGTGTTGTAAATAGTTCATGACGAATTTCCTGTTTACCAGAGAGAAAGAGATGAGCAAGGGTGAGATGAGGGGGGGGGGGGGGGGGGGTTTGGGGGGGGGGAGCGGGGGGAAGGGGGGGGGGGGGGGGGGGGGGGGGGGGGAGTGTGCAGATTCATGCAGATTCATGGGAGACTATCACTGTTCCAAAAC
>JADBJO010002612.1:85000-87500 GCA_016801955.1 Conus betulinus | reverse complement strand
TGTCTTGGATGGTAGTGACTCGACTCGGTTTACTGGTTGTCAGCTGTTCCACGGTCTGGTAAGCTCTCTGTGCTGGTTTCGTTGTGTATACCATGTCGTATACCACCCACAGTGAAACATGTTCTTTTAGAGTGTTGGCACTTGCATGATGTGAGACATAAACACGCCAAGCCAACACTATAATGACGGAAGAATTGTTAGCCTGCATTTGTTTCCCCCCACTACTTAATTGTTCGATGTAAACACTTTTCAGCAGACTCCATGAAAACCTTGTTCAGAGATGTCCCCCCTGATGTGATCTTTGAATTTCTGAAGAAATTAACATTTTTCATCTGATCTAAGATTTTACGAAGGAAAGATTTTGAACAAAATTTCCGGTGTGTTTTTAGGTGTGTTTTTAAAGGGTTGTGTGGATGATTTTTGCTTTAAAATAATGCCTTGTGAGTTGACTTCAACACGGTGACATCCCTGATATGGTCCGTGGCGGTCGGCTGGGCTAAAAGCAACATTTCCTGACCTGACCTGACCTGACCTGACCTGACCTTACCTTACCTTACCTTACCTTACCTTACCTTACCTTACCTTCTAGGTTTGTGTGCTTCTCAGCTTTCCAGTTTTCGATGGCTGTCTCCGTGTTCTTTTCTTTATCTCACCGTTAATTTGTCATGTGTTCTTCTTGAACGTAGATGGCCAATGGATGAGAGATGATTGGGTGTAAATGACTGAAGACCAAAACTCGAATGAAATCAACCGGTTCAGACCAATACCGCTTTAGAGCGTTGAAGGGAAAATATCTCTCGTGGCAGCAAGGATAAGCAAGTATTGCTCAAAAATGAGGACTGAGATGCGTCAACCCAGAAAGCTTCATAGGACTGAGCTTGAATTTCCCCAACCTGGAACAGGTATCCGTCTGAAAAGGCAACGCCTGGAAAGGCCCACCCATCCAGAAGCTGCTCGTTTGAATCCGGGCAATATGAGAAGTTCAGGGCCAAACACTTGTCTCAGATGGGTTTCGTTTCTGAAAATCTATTGCTGTCAAGATCTCCCTAAACTTTCTTCTTACTGACGCATGACTAGGCCTTTTTCACTCACTCTCTTTCCGCGTGCTGGGCTGATACTCCTGCGGATACTCCCTGTATAGACAGGCAAAGATTAATCCCATCTACCCGACAAAGGGAGTGGAATTTTGTGCGTATGACCCGTTTTTTATTCCGCCATTAAGGCAGCCATACTCCAGCTTCAGGGAAGGTGCATGCTGTGTTTAACGTGTGATCCATACCTACGGCCAAACTGCCCTTCTCTTCCGAAAGTTGGTGACGGGATTTTACGTAAGTGCAAGATGATATGGGTGCGTTCACACACGGAACCTCGGTTTATAGTCTCATTCAAAGGTCTGTATGGGGAATGGAGTCAGAACCAATGTTAACTCCTTGTGAAAAATCCCCCTGTACCGAAACGGCCCGGCGGAGACTAGAACCCGCAACTTCAGGATCACCAAGATTACGAGTCCGGCGCTCTACCACTGAGCTATATCATTGACTTCGGGAGTAGTCAGGAGGACGTCCAGGAAATCCGGATGACACTGGGACATACAAGATATATACGGGCTCTGTGGGCTGGTTCACGTCCTTGCCTTTCCCCAACTTGCCACTGGTTCCACAGACAGAAGTACCCAGTCCTTGCCAGAATGGGGAGAGGGTGATAATCCATCGGACCAACCTAATCACTGTTGGGAATCCACGACGGACCATGAATAATGAACAAGTGGCATTCCCATGGGTCTTTGGAAGGAAACTCTCCCTTAAAATCAGAGAAGATCCACAGAACAAACCATTTGACTATATAAAGATTCGGATGACACTTAAGAAACAATCTTGGGTTTTCTTTTTATTCTTTCTTTCTT
This sequence comes from Conus betulinus, assembly GCA_016801955.1. Taxonomy (NCBI): domain Eukaryota; kingdom Metazoa; phylum Mollusca; class Gastropoda; order Neogastropoda; family Conidae; genus Conus; species Conus betulinus. Next base: position 85,597 of record JADBJO010002612.1, on the reverse strand, counting down.
TTTTGTTTTTGCATCCTTTCCACCCCATCCCACAGAGCCGGCAACACTGATCTTTCCCAGTGTCATCCAGACTACTTCTAGAAGCCAGTGTATCAGTATGAAGAAACTCTAGAGATTGCTTTATAGCAAAAGATCGTCAGAGAAGAAACCCTTCTCAGCAAGCGTTTTGGCCCTGAACTCATACTCTAAGAGGGCGGATCGCTTTCAGGTCTTGACTCCCAGATGTCTTTCGGCTGTCAAAAATTTGGGCGGGAGAAGGGGGGGGGGGGGGAGCTGGCGGGATTTGAACCTGCACCTCCTGGATGGTTGGTTTCGAGGCATTGCATTGCCCCTTTTTGGACGAATGTCTGACCCACATAAGTAATAATATCAGTAACAGTACTCATCGTAAAAATAGCCTGATTTTGTACTTGGCATCGCCGTAGAAATAGCATGATTTTGTACTTGACATCGCCGTAGAAATAGCATGATTTTGTACTTGACATCGCCGTAGAAATAGCATGATTTTGTACTTGGCATCGTCGTAGAAATAGCATGATTTTGTACTTGGCATCGCCGTAGAAATAGCATGATTTTGTACTTGGCATCGCCGTAGAA